>VOQK01012274.1:6933-18154 GCA_015052645.1 Benitochromis conjunctus
CAGTAACATATTCAAGTTATTATTAGTTTGAAACAAAAGCAATAAATTACTTACATCACTCCCAAATGGTTGTCTCCACAGATATGCTGTCCAGGTTCCAGAGCTTGGCTGCTACGGACACAAGGAGTACTCTGCTGGAGTGAGGAATTATGGGAAGAGGGACCCAAAAGAGCTGTTTGATGTGTACTGTTTTGCAAAAGAATTGGATGGTACACAAACACACACTCACATGCATGCACACACAAGCACACACAAGATATAAAACAGCATCTAAAGCTCTCACAGCTTTTGGCTTTTACACTGAGGTTTGCATCATATTCTGCTATAATATTAAAGGGATAAGTCAGGAGATCTTTTAAGTCTTCTTATTATTCTCACCAAATCAAGTGAAAAGACAGACCAAACATTGCCTAATCCTACAAGTCAACAATCCAAAATAACAATCAAAAACACCATCAAAGTTGTTTCAATAATGTCCCCAAAAAATCATGTCTCCCTATTTTTTTTATTATTTTTGTTGGTTTCTATGAAAAGATTCACATTTTCAATACTTTCAGTGGGAATGATGGCATTGGAGCCCACACGTGCTGCAGAAATAAAATAAATAAAATAAAGTCATATCAAAGAGTCCTGTGAAAAACTAAATACTGCCCTCATAGGTGTAAAGAGGGTAACTGCCTGGGAATCAAATATTTATATTTTTTTTTACTGTGCATGTGCCAGTGTTTTTATTCTTTCTGCTTATCCGCTTCCTTCTCCTCCTCCTCCTCTGTGAGATCTATACAGAAAAACTAAGTGCACCTTACTGTTTTCATGGGAATTAAAATGGTAAGGTGCAGACAGGTGCAGCTAATCAAACCCACTTGATTAACTGATCTGGAGCAAGTGTACCAAAGCATTTTACAGTTTGTTGGTCTGGAGCCTTCAGGGTGTGTTATCACAATGCCACAGTCTTCTCAGGAGTGGAGGTCCCCACACATTCAGCCCAAGGTCAGCCCGCGCAATACTCAGAGAAAGTGCAGAAAACCCAAGACTCACATCTCAGAATCAGCAGGCCTCAGTTAGCACATCAAATGTTAAAGTTTGTGATAGCACAATTAGAAAAAAGACTGAACAACTTGCTTTGAAGGGTTGAATCTGAGCAAACCACATGACTTCTTGAACAATGTCTTTTGGACAGACGAGGCCAGAGTGGAGATGTTTGGCCATAATGCACACAAATCAAACACAGGTTATCAGTTCAAACATCTCAAACACACCTGGCCACCTGCAGCTCTTGAGTTGAACATGAACTCCACTTTATGCCAAAATTCTTTAGACTATGGAGTCAAATGAATCAGTCTGTCCAGTAGCTACAGCTGGGTCATGTAACAGCACAATGATGAATGAAGAAAGCAATCAAAGTTCAAAGTCCAGACCTCAACTTGATTGAAATGCTCCCGTGGGAGCCTGCAAAACTCCATGAATTGAAGCAACATTTTATGGAGGAGTGGGCTGAAACTCCTCCATAATAATGTTAGAGACTGACGGTGGTTCTACAAACTGTTGAATCATAGGATGCACTTGAATAGAATAGCACTTGCCTCATTATTTAACCTTGAGCACTATTATATAACATTATGTGGCATTTCTGTTATTTACCCTATTAGAAATTTGACAGGCACCATCTGCTGTCTCTTTTTTTCCTGCTCCAGGTGAGGTGTTTCACTCCTCGGTCCCAGGCAGACTGTCTCTTTCTTCTGCCTCCGACCGCTGTGTGTCCCTTGGGGGCCAGCTGGCCACAGTGGGGCAGCTGTATTTGGCCTGGAGGGCCGGCCTGGACAGCTGCGCCCCAGGCTGGTTGTCTGATGGCAGCGTCCGCTACCCAGTGACCTGGCCTCGTGCTGACTGTGGAGGGACAGAGCCAGGAGTCCGCACGGTCACACCCAATGACACCGCTGACAACACTACAGCACTATATGATGCCTACTGCTACAGAGGTATGGTGCCATCGGGGGCAAATTATGTTTGTTAATTCAGTATTAACACAGTAGAAAACATAAATACAGTGAATTTATAGTATGATAAGGTTATGTAACATGTATAATTGTTTTATTTCACATACAGGAATTAATCATGACTACAGGCATGATTAAATACACAGATGTGACTAACATATCACTCCCAAACAAAGCCTTGAGTGTTATTAATGCAGGAACAATGACAATAAATGTCACTGCCAATGTTGTAGCTATGGCAACACTTGTTTCTGATTCATATCTGAGAAACTGTTGGATTGACAGAAGCTGTGGGAGAGAAAGAGAGAGAGCGAGAGAGAGAAAAGACGGGGTATGCTTAAGTTTAATATCTGGATGCTCAGCTGTCAGTTCAGGGTTTTGTGCTGACTAATATCGTCAAAATTAAAATTTGGCAAAGCTTTTAGAGGCAAAAACCTTCAGTGAATGTCATACGAACAGCAAATCTCTTCACCTTGTTTCCTAGGTAAAGTGAAGAATACAGACTCCATCTCTCAGATCTACACCTCCCTGTGGAAGCCCTGGAGCTACCTCGCAGGCTCAAGCGATGCTGACTCTACAGGGACAGCTAGTCCCGACATGACTTCACAACAAGCCACCACAATCAGAGGTGTAACATTTATCTGCAGTAGGCACATGAACCAGTGACGCGAACCATCTGGTTAACCAAAAAAATTCAGTTATCCAATCAGCCGATGTAGACAGTGAGAATCAATGTGACATAAACGGATTAAAAGTGTATTTTTCTTTGCACAGGGTCACCAGATGACAGCGAGCTTTCACCTTCCAACTGGACGGGATTGGTTGACCTAGAAGAGGAGGACTCCTTTCACAGTGCTGATGCCTGTAAGTATGAATGCTAATATTGACTCATGTAAGAAAAAAAACTGGGTTTGATGGGCAAAGACAGCGCAAATGAACATTCACATCATTGTCTCAAGCCTCAGACCCCTGGTCCTCAGAGTCCTCGACAGCATATGTAACCCTCCAGTTAATCCCGGGACAGAACTCCTTTGACTGGGGAGAGTCACTGGAGCCTAGACCCGACTCTGAGGAGTTTCTCCTACCCCCAGTCCATACAACTCCTCCTGAGAAGAAGGTTGGTTTTAAGCTTCTGTTGGGACATTTTCAACATCGAAGCAGGGACGTTGTATTGAAATCACCTTTAATTTTAGGTTATCTCCAAAATCGTCAAGTCCATTTGGAAACCTTGGAACTATCTGGTGGGGACTGAAGATGAGGAGGGAACCCAATCACCAAGTGGGGAGTCGGAGGAAGAAAAGATGGTGACCAAAAAAATTGACAAGGGGACACATGGATCCAGTACAGCATCATCAGGTGAATAGATTTGTCCTGTTTAAAACCAGTGACTTAAGAACAGCCCATGAAGTCGTATTTACTACATTAAAGTGGTTTTATTGTTGAGTGAAATCAGTTTTATTTTGTAACATATGTACTCCTCAAAATGTGTAAACAGACCTTGATGTATGTCTTACTGGGAGATTGCTATTATTCCGTATAATTTAAGAATAACAGGACAAAGGGGACATGCTATAGCTCTACAGGTGACCCATATGGCATATGTCTGTCGCACAGGCTTGGGTTTCTTCTCCCTGCACTCTCTCACAGCCTCTTTGTCTACGTTCAGTTGTCCTGCTATCATAATAAAGGCTAAAATGCCACAAAATACTTGGAAAAAAAAACAACTGAACAAGAGAAGAAAGAAAGGACACAAATACTCAGATTATAGACTTAAATGTGCACATGGGCATTGAGTCTGTTGAGAAGTCTCATTTGCGCTCAGGTTTTTCTATTGCATTTTACTATTACATTAAAAGTATATTTTTTTAGACAAATAAAGATCAACACTGTGAGAAATCGAGTATTTCAAATTCTAAATTGGGATCTAGCTGAGACGAGAGGAAAGCCATTTCTTTGGAGACACATTTTACAACTATGAGAAAATTGTCAAAATCTGATCAAAAGATGTTAAATCGAGCTCAGGTCTGTGTGGGAGAAATGGGAAGAGGAATCGGATGAAATAGGCCATAAGAAGACATCTTATTTAGATTTTTCCTTTTTCTTCAGAACCGCAGCATCTGTGCTATGAAACACTGACAGGGCTTAATGCCAGTGTATATTTATGAGCATGTATTTGGAGCATATTTGTTCAGTAACTTGCACAGTGTGTGATGTTAGGGATGAGCAACTCAACAAGATGATGCATTAAGCTCCTGGAACAAAGTTTATTAGGAAACGGTGACATTGGGGGGAAGAGCAGACGCCTTTACGGAGGAGAGCAGAACTCCTTCTGAAAGAAAAGCAAACTCTGAAGTCTGGAGACAAATTAAAGTCACACTGACATACAGTAGCTCAGCTGCCACTCCCGCAGGACTGCTTTCAAGCTGTGATTGATACAAAGTGTGACAGCTGACGAGTTCTAGCTTTAAGCGGCTGCTTTCTTCACACTGGGATACAGTCTGTAGCAGAGGTTCTCAAACTTTCTGCGGTCAGTAGGGTCACTGAATTGTCTCTCATTTTTGTCACGGAGTTTTTGCTCTAGAATAAAATGTCCTCAGGATGGCAATGATAAGAGATTTAGCTTATGCTAACTACTGATTTTACTCTAAGTAACTGTAAACTGGGCACCATGACACTTAGACTGCCACTGAAACTAGTTTCAACTTCAGATGCATGTGAAGCGATGCGGTGTCTCCCAGTGACATCAGGTATTCTATTGGCCAACATGGATGAGATAGGCACGATCTGATATGCTGATATTTTTCCTACATCATCATAACAATTAATCAACATTGCAACTGACCAGTTACACCATCTGAGCACTCAGGTAGCACTAGCTAATAAGTTAGCTTGAGTAAACACGCGTAACCGAAATTTGGCTAATAGGAAACCTTACTTTGGTAATGTATTTATCATATTGTATAAGTTACTAAAGAAAACACTTTAATTGTTACAGAAGAGAATTTATAATGGACAAACATTATTATCATTATACAGGAGCAACACCTATATGTATCTATACATGTGGACAATATTATACAAATAAATTATTATACTTTTCAGCTAACTGTTCTATGGAGCCTTTGGCCGTGAGTTGTTGGCCATGACAGCTTTGTTATGTTCATATTGGGTACCATATGGGTTGAATATAATGGTTTGCGAAGTAAAGGATCCAATTTCAAGACATTGGAGTTCAAAAACAAAATGTGAGCTTTAATTCTGAAATACAATGATATAGTCGAAACAAAAAGTAAGTATGGAAAAGTTGGCAAGCTGCAGTAATTAAATTCTATATTAATGTAACAACCTATTCTGTAGTACAGTAAACTATGGTTAAACAGACTCTCTATTAAATACACTGAAACTTGGATATGACCAAATAATCTTCTGAGTCTTTTGTTGTGTTTTGCACCCTGGTATTCTCAAATAGACATTCATAGACCTTTAGTGTGGAGCTGAAAGAAAATAAGAATTTATTCTTTTTTATACCTATGCTTGTTTGGGTGCCTCATTACTGTTTCTTTAATACTTGGTGGTTTTTCATTAGGTACACAGTAACAAAGACAGGCAGAGTCTCACTTATATTTGTGACTACTGTGCAGCTGTACTGGACCCCGAACCATTTCCTGCTGTTCTATTAGCACATCTCTACCAGTGTATCAGTGGAATGGGGATTTGCAGCTTAGACATGGGAACCAAGTTTGGTTGCGAATGTGAGCAGACAACAGAAAAGGAGTGAAATGGAAGTCATCTTCTTCCATTTCCTACATGTCAGGGTCCAGCAGGTTCACAGGTCTGTGTGTGTCCACAGTGGATGAAAGTGGTTTTAAAACAGCAGGCATCTCTGTTCAGTGTGTGTTTAAACTATGTCAGAAGTACTGATTTAATTTTGAGGCTTTTTGTGCAGAGCTTTTCAGTTTGACTCTGTTTGGCCTGACTGAATATTTGTGTGTGTGTGTGTGTGTGTGTGTGTGTGTGTGTGTGTGTGTGTGTGTGTGTGTGTGTGTGCGCGCGTGCGTGTGTGTGTGTGTGTGTGTATTGCTCCTAACAACAACTGTTTTTGAGGTAAAAATGGCACAAGCATCTATTTAAAGTTTATCACTTATATCTCTCAGTAACCTTCAGATTTCAAGTCATCTATTTTTGTTTCTTAGTTTCTTACATCTTATTGATAGAAATGATTTATTTTAGCCACATCGGAGAATTGTATAGCTTTGACACTAAAGTCTGCCTCGTTGCCTAACGTAGCAGTCAGGTATGTGTGGATGTTTTGATGTTAACTAGCAGCCTTCATTGAAGAGAGTTGTGGGATACCAGAGTAAAATATACAGAGCGCTGACAATACTACAGCGCAATGTTAATTATTTTTGCTTAACATGGGTTGATTTTTATCTGTTGTGTTACATGGATGTTAAGCTGACTAAAATTTCAAAGGTAGTGTGGTGAATATTTTTTTAGCATCTGGCTTTGTGAAAAATATCTTATGAAGATTTCTTCATTTCCTTGGCATCAAAATGGAAAAGTGAGATACTTCATAGTTTTTACTATCTACAATAATGTGCAAAAGTCATGAGCTACCCTACATTTCTATATATTTTGCTAGGAAAATGGGAAATAAGTGCAGTGATTTATTGAAACATGTACAAACATACATGGAAATACAATGTATAAGAAACAAAAACACAGTTTGCACAATTCTAACAAGCTTAAAATTCAGTATTTGGTATGACCGCCTTTATTCTTCAACACAGCCTGAACTCTTTTAGACAAGCTTTCTTTTCTAAGAGACGTCTCCTTTCTTTAAGTCGTCTTCAGGATTAGTTTTCCAGGCTTCTTGAAGGACATTCAAAGCTCTTCTTTGGATGTTATCTTTCTTTTGTTCTGTTCTGTCAATCCTATACTGCTTCAGTAAAGTTAAAGTCTGGGCTCTAGGGAGTCCAATCCATGACTGATAGTGTGTTTGGGATTATTGTCATGCCAATTGTCAATGTCATTGTCAATCAGGCCCTTTCCAAAATGTGATGGTACTTTTCTGCATTTATAATTCCATTTATTTTGACAAGATCCCCAACATGCCTGGCTGAAATGCAGCCCCAAACCATGACAGAGCCTCCACTGTGTTTTACAGAGGGCTATAGACACTCACTGTTGTACCTCTGTCCTCATCTCTTTTGTAAATATTGACAAAGATTTATATCAAAAACTTAAAATTTATATTCATCACTCCATCAGGTCTGTGGTCACTGAATTCCAGTCCAGTTCTTGTGCAATTTGGCATACGTCATTCTTCCCTCCCTGTTTTCCTTCCTTAAGTATGGCTTCTTGACAGCCACCCCTCCACTGAGATCATTTCTGATGAGGGTGTAGCGAACAGTAGGTGGATCAACTGAAGGGCCAGATGCATCTCTCAGGTCTTGTGTAACTGGACTGGAAACAAATGAAAAAGCACCCAAAGACCAAAGAAGATCACTTTTTGCACAGTACTGTAAATGTATTTGTCCAGAATTTCATAGTAGATTCATCATCTTGTTTTGAAGATTTTATTTATAGTTGTTTATTTTTTGAGCATTTTCGCCATGATGCAGAGGTAATGGCACCCAAACAAAGACTCAGGGGGCAGGTGGAAGTAAACTGAAAAGGAAACTTTTATTTCAGGCTGCTGCAAAGCCCCAAAATCAAACATGTATAGGATAGACAAAAACAGAATATAACCACTGACAAGGAACACAAGGGGAGGAAAATTGCACATAGGAAGCAGACACTGAAACAAGGACTGAGGGGAAGACAACACTATTTATACACATGAGGTATTCAAGTGAAGTGGACAGGGGACAGTAATAAGAAAAAGCTGAAACAGATGACAATGAGACAAAGGAAGTAAAACTAAACACAATAACACAGGTGCAAATGAACTACCAAGATAAAACAGGAAGTAAATAATAACTGGAAAAGGGAAAGGACAGGAAGAGGGCAAAGGAAACACTGAGGAGAATGTTACCAACAGTATTAAACTATAACCAAAACTGAAGATTCAAAACACTCGAGATAACTGTGACTCCAAAGCCAAACAATGACACTGAAAACAGAAGACTCCTAATAACATCAGTAACCACAAACGTACAGAATATAACCCAAAAATCCCATAACAAAACCCACAGACCGTGACAGGTTTCGATATTGTTCAGCACCAGCTCAGATATTTTTCCCTTAGAAAAATCCTGGTTTATTCTTTTCATGATTATGTCTTGTTGACATTTAAAAGTCAAAAAGACACAAACACTGCTTAATATTCTGAAGCTTCACGCTACACTCAGACAAATGAACTGCATCAAGTTTGAGTAATTCTACCCATACTTCACATACAGAGTTATCTGGTCTTACGTTTCCATGTGACATCCAATGTTTGACATATTATAGAGGCAAGCACTATTGAGGCTTCTTTTTTAATGGCTTCTCTCGGTCTCCTGCTAGATGGTGTTGTTAATATTGAAGTGTAGACAGTGCAGCTACAGTTATGGAGGAAAACAGCTGATGTAAAGCTCACACAGCTTAGAAGTGTTTGTTTTATCACCCTTGGCGAAGCCGAGAGAATCCACAAGATGAATTTCACTTTGTAACTCTTGTCTTTGTCTTTTAAGCTCCTTTCTCTGTCTGGAGTAATTGCATTGCTGACTTTTATTTTACTTCTCTTTTTCTTTGCCTTATGCCAGGCACAGGTTTGCTTTCTTGGGGAACGCCATGGTTCAGCAGTCCCCCAGGAGAGAGCACCACACCAGCAAGTGAAGATTCACCCACTCATCTGGCATCTACTTTGGCTGCCTCCAGTATGTCTATGACTACAGAGAGCAACAAGAGCTGGGAGAACTCGGAGACACCCACGTCCACAACCTCCACCCCTGCACCTGAAATCCCCGCCTCCAGCGGAGACACCTGGATCCGTGTCGATGCCGAGACCACGACCCAGCCTGGAGATAAGAGGGAGGAGACAGTGACCTCCAGAGCCAGTGGGAGAGGACGAGGAAGAGGGAAGAAGAACAGAGGGGAGGACAGGAGCAGGGGAGAAGAGAAGGGGAGAGGAGAGGAGAGAGGGAAAACAGAGGAGGAGGGAAGTGGAGCAATCACTGGGGCAGAAGCAAAAGGGGAGATACAGGTCTCACGTCGGCCAGTCGGAACAAGCAAACCAAGAGAAAGATCCAGAGAAAGATCCAGAGAGAGAGGTCACAGGAGAGGACACTCCACGACTACCACAACCACAACTACAACTGACACGACCACAGCCACAGCTGACATGACAGCAACCATAGCTGACACGACCACAACCACGACCATCACCACTGACAGTCCTCACGAGCCAACAGACATGACCACATCTGGCACAGAAAGTTACTTTTCTACTTCCAAATCCTCCCCCGCTTTACCAGAAGCAGAAAATTCATCCCTGTCAGTCTCAGACGCCCCATATCAGACACTATCTTCATCTCCATCTGCATCCCCATCCACCATGTCATCCATGTCTTTCTTTGAGCCATCCCAATCTGAAACATCTCATTTTCTCCCTTCATCTATCCCCTCTTCCTTCTCTCCAACTCTAATGCCTTCCTCACCTCCGCGCCATTCCCAAACCCAATCCTTTTCACCTTCAGTCCCTTCTAACGGCCCATCAGAGACTCAAACTGTTGAATTGGGAGACCCGGTTACGTCACCTCATTCAAAAAATCAGGAAAGCTCCACCAACGTCCTAACGCCACTTCACGTGGTCCCAGTGGAGAAGGTGGTGGTGAATGGCTCTCTGGATCCCCCTCTGTCACTGTCGGGACCCCCAGATGAGGAGGAGCCTGCCTGGTCTCATTCTGTGGGCTCAGGGGCCCTGTTACCTGTCACCATGGAGGAAGAAAGCAGCACCACAGTAGGAGGAGGAATCAACATCAGCACCACAGCGCTCAGTCCAACATGTAAGCATCTTATGTCTGTTTTCAGATATTTTGTCATCTCTTTGGTTGCCTTTACCTTGTGTGCTTGCTTGTGTAACTTTTGCTAGTAATCCACAACTATTTTTCTTGTATGTAATTATCATTTAAAAGAAGGAAAATGGGGCAAAGAAAACACAAGCAGTCAGACAGACACATTAATGAAAGTTATCTGGAAGGGAAAACAAAGGCAGACTTTAAAAGGATGAACCCAACTTTCTGATGTAGCTGTTCATCACAGTTTATGTTCTCTTTCATCTTTGACCTTTTGTGCTCACCATTACAAGCATTTTTTGTGTTCGGTGACTTATTACCGAGGATGTTGGCAGTTTGCAAATGTCTTTTTTCCTCCACATAAAAAAACCTCAGTAGGAAGCTCAAAGACTCACTTTAGGAATGGGATCGGGAAGTTCTTTAAACCTGCCATGGCCATAGTCTGTATATAAAAGAAACACATAAATCAGCCAATTGTTTGTGTACTTTTTGAAACTAGACGTAACAATCAAGCAGTGGTTCTGAGAACCTCGTATGGTAGCAACTCAGTCACAAGGCGGCTAACACCCTAAGGCTCACCCTGCTTTATCATCTGCTCTAATCTGGACCATAACTCACAACTCGAACATCATAAGACTTGAAACTAGTGCATTGAGTTGTCTTAGTGATCACTCATTCACACTTTTTTTGCGCATACACCAACTCCTGAGGTAAAAATGGGGTTCTTTAGCAGCTAAATCCTCCACTACATTTACCAGCTGGTTGCTGTCTTCTAAAAAAGACGTGAAAAGTAGACATGGACATTAGAAATCTTTTTTTGGGGGGGGGGCCGTTGAAAGCAGCTGTCTGGAAATCCAAACAATGATGCTATGAGTATCGTTAAAGGTAATTTTTTGTAAGATAACCACCATGAACGGCATGCTTCACATTGCTACATTGTTGTAGTAAAGATCATATCTGATTTAATGGTTGCTCCAACTGGCTGGGCTGCATAATGACAGTTAAGTAATGCATCAATACTAATTAAATTGTCTTCAGGGTCATTTGCAAAGCAATATAATACACTGCCTATTCATTGAGAAATATAGAAGCAACTTCATCCTTCAAGTAAGTACACGCCTGGTACCTTACTGACAGCGTGTGTCACATCCTGTTCTTTGGAGTAAAGTCTGAGGCATGTCTGTGTAAGCTGTTGTCCCAGAGAAAACTGAAAAGTAAGGTGCG
>VOQK01012274.1:18174-33996 GCA_015052645.1 Benitochromis conjunctus
AAAAGTAAGGTGCGGGTTGTTTAAAAAAAAAAAAAAAAAGGGAATTATCTTTCAAGGCTACCTTTTCATTACTTTCCCTCTGACCTTGCCTCTGGCTTATTTATTCAAAAGATGCAACGTGTTTTTCCTGGCAACACAAGATGAGCCCACCATGCACAACTCATGATTAAGTCCGCAGCGCAGTGAAGCTGCTGGCTGGCCACCTGGTTTACTTCTTATTTTGTGCTTGATAATGAGAGCACACACAGAAAGCGTCCTATCACTGAGCATTTCAAAGCCCCCTGGGCATCGTGCTATCACACATTTCTATGGTGATTTATTTTTGCTCTGTGAAAGCTGCTCATGTCTGTGGCAGGCGTGGTGAGGAGTCTGCGGATGGAAAACAGCTGTAAACTGTATTGACAAGAAGCCGAGGGCAACCATCTGGGCCGCTGATGCGCAGCATGAGGGTTGATTGATTGAGTGAGAGACCCTAGAGTCATGCAGGCAGAAGGCCATAAACACACAGTTATATTTTTTTGCTACACAAACAGTAGAGTGGATGAAGTCACTCGCAGCAGATTGGACCCGAATAACAGCTTTCAGCTTTACACGTCTTTCTCGTGTACACACCTCTGCTCTGGCTCAGTCCCTTGTGGTTGGGTTTCATGCTGGTGGTCATTATTTGCTCTCCTGACTGGATCACAGAGCACTTCATCAGTCAGCTGAATCAATGACAGAGAGTAGGAAATAGCCTCAGGTTGGATTTAAGGACCTTTAGCAAAAGCGCATTGTTCCTCAGAGGTGAACAAACACACATGTGGCACCACATTCAGTGCACAAACACGCACGTCTGATCTTTTTAGGCAGATTCTTATCTTTCTGTGACATTTAAATTGCAGTCAGCTGTCTTGTTTCCACCTTTCTATTTGCGAGTGCTTATGCACGAATCATATTTCTAAGATAACCCGTACTGTCGCTGTGCCTGTGGCTATGATTACCAGATGCAATGCATAATCTGTGGATTAACTGTCCTATCTCTGTAGACGTATTTACACGAGTACAGTTTTGCTGTTGCCAGCTTATTGTTGATGTCGGTACCCGAGCTGTCAGCCTCTGTGCAGAGCAAAGGGGCAGTCCACTCTGTCAGCTCCCACTACGGGCTATTGATTTTCCTGCACCACTCGCTTTAATGAACGAACAATCGCACAAGGTTTATCTTTCACACACGCACATACATACACACACACACATACACACACACACACACATACACACACAGATGAGTAAATCTGCTTGTCACAGCAGTTGATATTTGTCAAGATGTGCCGTGACCTTGACTGATGCAGAGGGTGCAAGTGCACGTTAGCCCACACTGATGTACATTAAATGAAATGCATGGCTGGTTTTAGCACCTGACTTCAGCAGAATTCAAAGCGTGATGCTAGAGGAGTAGCTCGCAAAATTCATCACAGAGCTGAAGCTATTGACAGCTCTGCGCTCGGGTCCTTGTGGTTGAAAGCTTTCAATGCTCTTTTGTCCTTTAACCTTTAGCTCGCAGCGTTACAATCATTCATAGGATGCGAGCTTGAGATGTGCGCTTCTGATCAGTTATTGAAGAATCTCACCCTGAGGGCTAATCATAGCCAGAGTATTGATTTTAACTCATCGTACCATGTAAATATACAAAGCCGCACACCAAGACATTCACTGTCAACCTCACAAACACACACCACCCCCACCTAAGCAGCCTTCGGTGTCAGGGAGAGAGCTGGCAGAACAAAGACTCCCACAGCCGAGCTTTTGTGGCCAGGATGAACGAGTGGTGGTTTTCAAAGACCTTAACTTGCTATAATGAGCAGCTCAGGGGAGAAACACGTGGTAGTGTGTCAATTGATATGGAAATTTTTAATTGTGGAAATGGACCACACACACGCACACGTTTAGGGGGTGAATGGCTGGGGCGAGGTGCTCAGCGGGAGGTCCCCTCATTTCTGTTGAGGATGGCTAATGTCTCAAGTTCTCACGCTGCCCACTATGCTCAATGGAGTGAGCGCAAGCTTGCTTTCCATATGGTAACCATGACAACTGTGGCTGTGAGTGGATGGCGAGGTTGAGGCTCTTCGGCTTCTGATCCCTTTGAAAAGAGACGGAGTGTGAAATGGATATGCATCTGTTGTAACCGCTGGTTATGACCGAGCTGCGAGGATGGAAAATTTAGAGCGTCGTGTCTTTTTTCTTGTTTTTCTTTTCTCAGAAACATACATTGTTTTTATTGAGGAAATTATATTTAAGCCGTCCATTTTAAGAGGATTAACACAGAAATCTTTTCACCGCCTGCGAGATTAGATACACCTGCTTTTTCTTGCACAAATAAATGATATCTACTAACAGAAAAAACATCCTCTCATACAATGTTGCCAGTTAACAGTTTCATTTTCCCTAAATGCTCCCTTCACCTCCGTCTGTCTGTCTATTTTAGCTGAGGTGGAGCCCTGCGTGACAAACCCGTGTCTGCACGGAGGGAAGTGCCTTCCTCAGGGAACGGGCTACAGCTGCTACTGCCCACAAGGATACACTGGGGAGAACTGTGAGATTGGTGGGTCACGCTTACACATACACAACACACACAGACATACACAGTGATATAATGAAGTCCACCCTGTGTCTGTCTGTATTTAACAGAGGCTCTCTAACCCTGTTTGAAGGGTCAAGGGTCAAGCTGTCCACCACTGTAGGAGATAAGGCCAATGGGAGGCAGAGGTCAAAGGTTACGTTCACACTATCAGGGCCTGCTGATGGTTACAGTCCCTCAAGGTCAAATTAAGTCGGCTTTTGCACAAAGAACTTTTATTTTAGCTTAAAAAAAACACACGACAGAAATGACAAATCTCTGCCAATGGAACAGACATCCATCATTACAGCTTCTTGAATTTTTAAGCTGAATTGATTTCTTGTCCCTTGAAGAAAAAGATTAAAGTTCTGCAGTCACATCAAGGCCGCTTAGTATTATCAGGGGTTAAAAAAAACACCCTACTAATAATATCAGAACTCACTGACTCAAATTAGCACAACAAATGAATGATTTGTTTCCCACCCGGATGGCTTCATGTGCCTTAAACTTGATTGATGAATCTTTTCATTAAATAGATTTCTGTGCTGCTGACGGACAGAAACTAAAAGCAGAGCAAAGCTAATCTACTTTGCAGAGGTATAAATAGAGTTGAAAGCTGCTGTTATTTGTAACTTTGCAGTCAGTGATGCTACAGCTAGAAAGAACAAGGTCAGAAGGCCCAACCGGCTGCCATGTTGTACAAAACCTACTGTCGGTGACCCGAATAAAACTATCAGACAAAGAAGATGTGTCGGTTTCACCATTTATTTCTCAACATGTAATTCAATCCCTGACTTTGAGCTACTTATTATTTCAGCTGATAAGATGAGGTCTGAAATGTGCCAGCTGAGCTGTTGTGTTATTGTGGTCGTTCGATCTAAATATAGATTGCATTGATACCAGCGCTGGTATTGGATACTGGATATACGATACTAGTGCAATACTCGCGATACTTTGTTTCTCTCCTCTGAGTGCAGCATTTTGCCCACTGAATTGTGTTAACTAAAGGCTTTTTTTTGGAAATGAAAACGTATACTTCAAACATGCTGAATGAAAAATGTCTGATCCTTTTTGTGTCGACTGTCACGTCTATTTTATTTATAGCCTAGAGCACGTTTAAACAACAAACGTTGACCCAAAGTCCTTTAGAGACAGGCACATTTACATCCCAGGTCCCCAAAAAACCCAGTTTACATGAAAAACTTTGTAGTATTGTGTAATTATTGTGGAAAGTAAAAATGATTTATTGGTCATTAAAATCTGATCAGATTTTGCATGATTCATCTCAAAAGTCATGACATGCTGCTCTCTCCTACATAAACTCCGTCTAAAGGTTAAAAGGATCACCACAGCTATCGCCAATACTAGCCCTGTATTTACTTGGTATCCGATCGGCACCACTGGTGGTATCAGGAAATCAGATTTTGTTTTAAGATGAAAACACACATCTGTGTAGATTTAACTATGGATTGCATGTGTCTTCATAGAAAGACGATATTTAAAACTGCCAGTACAAACCCCAAAGACAGCCAATGTTCGTGTGTTCATGATGATGGTGTGTTGGATTTTTTTTAGCATTTGCAAAGTGTTGCAATAAACCCAGTACTGTGCCAAGTGCATACCTTGTCCAGGGGTTTTAGAGTATGCAAGCACAGGCCATAACACCAACAAAAATACATGAGTACAGAAAATATCCCACAAAGCAATGCATTCTTGACACACATAAAAGACACTGCCAGGTGGTGTCCAAGTCAGCTTGGGCCCATAACTCTGCAATTTAAGTGTTAAAGTGTTTAAATACACTTTCTTTTTGATTTGGTACTTGGTTCTTTCAAAACGAGGTCAGGTTACCATAGAAACACTCACCGTCACACTAACCATTCATAGGTGTATACACGTGCACTAAATATCTGAAACTCCTGTTCCCTTGCTGCACACATCATGTGCATGTCATGTTCTCTGTTAATGTCTCTGTTAGTGTCATCGTCACAGGATCATTATACCGAAATCTAAGGTGTTTCCTGAAAACTTTATGCATATGAAAAGTTTTCAGGAACTGTATTAATGTTGTGAATACTGATATTGTCCCAACATAATGTACACATGAACTCGACTGGCTCCCTAACATAGTAATATTTCAGAAGCAGTGCTTACAAGCCTCATTTTGTTTCTGCACGTCCCAAAGCAGACACCAGAGGCACTTTTGCTTCGGGACTGTGACCCTTTGAAACCGAGGTATAAATCTGCCTTGAGGGTCCAGATTTGTTACTTAACACATGCTCTGCTTATTATGCAGCCAGTAAATCAAGGAAGCAAGTCAACTAAACAAGCCAGACATACACAGTTGCATGTTTATATGTGTTTACAGCCCCATCTCTCACCCCTCCTTGTGAGCACCCAGTTCTTAAGTTCTACGTTTTGTGCGTTCAGTCACGTAAAAATGGACAGGCAGACAATCAAACTGACAGCCAGCAGCCGATGCGTGGGCATGATGCAAGGCTTTGTTGTGGATTTGCAGAATTTGCAGTATTATGTCTCTGAGGAGCAGCATCCCCTCTGCATAATGGATGAGAGGGACAATCGGATCAGACTTTTTATATTGAACAACAAAGAGCTGCACTGATTTTAATGGGGGAATGAGAGAGTTAGTGATGCGTGTTGAACTGTGTGTGGTTAACAGTGTTCCCACTGAGCCTGAGGTCATTCAGAGTCAGGCTACAGATAACGAGACCAGTGGGGGGGGGGGTCGTATGCATTTGTTATATTTATGAACAGGTGCCTGTTTTTTCTTTCTTAAACGTGATTTTGATTGTTCGAATCGTGCTAGACTGAGTTCAACATGCAGTACATCATTTAATTTGAGTTCCAATAAAACATGATGTCAGTTTGGTGCTACAGAAGCCAAATCCTGCACATCGTGCCTTTAAGGTCGTTTTTTTTCTCAATACAACATGTGAATTTTGAGAAAGAGGATTTGTGCTCTCTTGAGTTGATATTTGATTTTAGGGACAAACAGCATTGTCTGATTGATTAAAAGTTTCCACACGGTGGAAGAATGGGAACTCTTACAAGAAAACACATTAGCATAGATCTCTTGATATCAGTCATTATATCCGTCCTCAAAAAACAGCCTAATTTTCTTTCACTCATCTTAAAAGAGCCGCACATTTTTATAAACAGATAAACAACCATAAACTGAAGTCATAAAAAAAGACTCACAGTGACAATCTCAATCTCACAGTGCACCTGAAACACACACAACCGCAGGTTAGCCCAGATTAAAAATGAATCCTTTTGCAACATCACGCTCAGGCTGAAGTGTGAAAGTCTTGCATGAGGCTAAAGGTCATTCTGGGTTGAAAAGTCGCTCAGATTTAGCTCTTCACAGCCACTGGTCTTTTCACTGCTTTTCACTGGAACTAAGCAATCACTAAGCTGAGAGGAAATACTTTAAAGTTAGGTTGAACTTGAAAGTCGCCTTCTTTCTACACTCTTGCTGTGAGTTTTAATAGATTTCTGCAGTCCCGGGGTGCATCTGTTATTCTGTGTCCAAAAAAAGCCCCCACAGTGGTGAGGGAAGATTACATGCCCTCCATTTATAATGATAAAGTGATATTTTATTGATCTCTGTAGAGAAATGTTCTCTTTGCCTGACTAAAAAAAAAACCCGAGGGGTTAGAGAGCATAAGCAGCTGCAGAGAGCTGGAAGGGTTTCTCTTGTTGCTTGAGGCCTCTGCTAAAACAAGAGCTTGAACCTAGATCTTTTGGTCAGACTCTGCCTTTCTGTTGGGTTATCCATCAAATTTACACCTGTTCTTTAACTGCATTTAAAGAAAAGCATTGCACTGTGTAGCCTACTACTTCATGCTCGTGCAGTTGTTTGTAAATGGAGACAATGCAGAGAGAGAGAAAAGAGGGGGAATAGACACATAAAGTCAACCTTGGGTTCTGTAAATCCATAAAAGGAAGGTAATAACACTAGAGGCTTTTAGAGTGCCTTCCTCTGTGAGAGAATGAGGATAAATAAGGAATGTAAGAGGAGATTAGACTGTCTATATTCTCCTCACACCCCGTCTGAATTATGATAATGTACTCAGCAACATGGACACATTTCAGTGTTTAAAGCAGGACTAATAACCAGCTCATCTTGTTTCAGTGCTTGAGTGGCAGCAGACGCCCACGCTGTTTTATTTTTTTTTGTTCTGAACAGCATCACTTCAGCTGAATATGTCCTATTAATTTGAACCCTAATGAGATCTGCAACCCGTCTGTTCTCACTGCTTTTTCCCTTCACCACAGACGTTGACGACTGCCAGTCCGAGCCTTGTGCAAACGGTGGCACTTGCATCGACAAGATTGATTCCTTCCTCTGCCTTTGCCTGCCCAGCTACGGAGGAGACATGTGTGAGAAAGGTGAGAGGCTGGTGTGCGCACACAGACACACAGACACACACACACACGTACATGATTAAATAACAGATTACTCCGAGCTGTGGGAAAGGAATTATTTTGCAGTCTATGTTTGAAACGGTGCTGAACTGTAATTCGGCACATTGTTGTGTACTGGCCTTTTCACCGTTGTGACGTTCGCTGTAAAAGGTTTGTTGCTAACTGTGCTGGTGGAAGTAATCCTGATCAGTGTGCAGCATCTGTTACTCCCGCGTGTCATACCACAATATCACAAGGCTGCGTCGCTTTGCAGATATCAGACAATGTATCTGAGTGTCACAGGGCTGCAGGGTGACAGATACTGACTGAATCTCGGCCATGCACATAAATACACAGACTATTTTCAAAGCGTCAGTTAATATTTCCACCGTTTTTCGTCAGCACCACACATCCATACTTCCACAGGTTTGTGTAGCAGGCGATAAGAAACAAAAAAGTTCTCCTACTGTGTAGGATGTGAAGCTAATGTTGATTTATGATCACAAATCATTGCAGTAACTGTTTTGCATAAATGCAACATTTAAAATTGGAAACTGGCATTTTTGATCTCTCTTGGTGGATATTATCTGTGCCTTACTACAGATGATATTACAGTGGAAGTGATTTTGCACAAGAAACTCAATGGATAACTGTCTTGCAATTTTCTTGCAGAAATATTTAGATGCTTTACATCGAAATTAGCAATACTACTGTGTAAAATATGCACAAGTTACAAGCATCATTCAAAACCCTACTTCACTTAAAGTACAAATGTATTAGCGTCAAAGTATGTCTAAAGCAAAAGTCCTCCTATTACACATTATAAAATCATATAAAGTATATTATTCATAATTATGAATCCATTCATTATAATTTGGGGATAGGGATACCATTTCCTGATACTTTAAAGTTGCCATGTTCCTGATGATTTGAGCTTTGTAACAACCAGTGTTATCCAGCTGGAAGAAGCTGTTAAATAATAAGTGCACTGTGGTCATAAAGGGATGAACACGTTCAGCAACAATACTCAGGTAGGCTGTGGTGTTTAAATGATACTCGGTTGGTAACAAGGAGCCCAAAGTGTGCCAAGAAAATAGCTCTCACTTTGTTACACCATCATCCAGCAGCCCGAACTGTTGATCGAAGGCAGGATGGATCCATGCTTTCATGCTGTTTATGCCATTCTCTGTAAACCGTAGAGATGGTTGTGTGCGAAAACTCTAGCAAATCAGCAGTTTCTCAAACGCTCAGACCTGCACCAACATCCATGCCAAATCAGCTTTCATCCCCATTCTGAGGCTCGGTTTAAACTTCAGCAGGTTGTGTTGACCACGACTGCATGCCTAAATGTATTGAGTTGTTGCCATGAGATGTGCGTTAACGAGCAGATGAAGATGCGTAGCTACTAAAGTAGGTTTGTAGATAATAGCTGGTTTTTAATGAAGCCTGGAAGACTTTGTTGTTACCACAGAAAAAAAAATTGCTGATGTGAATACATGCAAGAAAACTTTATTTATAAAACACCTTTGAAGCATAAGTTCAAAGTGGCTGAAAAACTGAATGTGGGAACAAAAAAGATAAAGGAGATGGAGGAGATGATATGCAGTATAAAAATAAAAAGAATAAAGTGGACAGCTGACAAAATGTTTTTCAAATCTTAAATAAAAAGTCAGAGGAAACAAATGGAACAGCTTGTTCAGTCCAGAGGTTCTCCTTGTTTCCAAAATTTGTACTAAGTTAAGTAAAATTAGGAAATCAGGAAATACGTGTCGCAAAGCTGGGGACCAGAGAAGCAAGCCAGGAAAGTCAAGCGAGCAGATGTAAAGATCTAAACATAGTTTGATGCAAGCAGTCTAATATGGAGAAAAGAAGATCCAGAGTCTGTGTTAGGTCATCAAAGTGGCATGCGTGTGGCAACAATCAACCACATCACCACAAATACAACAACAAAAGAGGCATGGCAGCCTCGTGCAGGGTAACAGACACACACACACACGATTTTATAAGCTTCAGTTAATATTTTCATGAGCATGTGCATCATGAAACACTGGGTGCTACAGGGTGCTAATCACCCAGATACAACTCTCTCAAACCCACGTTCTCACACACACACACACACACACACACACGCGCGCGCGCGCGCTGATTCATCTCTGCACTGGTCTCAGACACCTCCAGCTACAGATCCGTCCTCCGTGTGCATGTGTGTGCGTGCGTGCGTGTGTGTGTGTGTGTTTGCCTGTGTTCGTGTGTGAATGTCGTGCACTAGTTGTAATGAGGATTAATGAATTTCTAACCTTTGCAGTTATAAATGATTCTACGGCCTCGGTGTTATTAATGAATACCAATAGTGCAGAGAAAGAGCTGAGAATTGAAAAGAAGCCTGTGTATAATTACAGTTCATGCATTTAGCTTCTGAAGATGCCAGAGTCATATGTTTTAGTCTAAGTGGAAGGAAAAAAAACACTTATGCTTCCTTATATAGACAACAGCATCTCACATAGCATGCTGGATTTGACTATGATTAAAGAAGAAACCATTTTAACCATTTAAACCTCTTTACAGATGTTGAAGGTTGTGAGCATGGCTGGAGGAAGTTCCATGGACACTGCTACAGGTAAGAATCATGGAAAATGCAAGCACTTGGTGACAGTGGGGAGGAAAAACTCCCTTTTAACAGGAAGTAACTGCTGGCAGAAGCAGGCTCAGGGAGGGGTAGCCATTTTGGGGGTTGAGGGGAGAGATGTGTGAGATGTGTGCTACAGATTAAAGCACTTAAGACTACAAGCCATATTTTAACCACACATTCCTATAGTACTTTAATCTGCACCTCAACTAGACACCCATTACCAATTAAGACTCACCAATTAACCTGAACGTCTTTGGACTCGGAAAATCCAGAGAAGCTGGAGGACACAGCTGGAAAGGAGAACATGCAAACTTCTAATAGCATTAAAAACAGAAACCTTCTTGGCGACAGTGATTCACTTCACAGTGCTCGTTGCACATTTTGAGCATCCTCAAGGTTTCCTATAATGAGGTCAGAGCCAGATGAGTCAAAAGGGTGGGCTTTGGTCGCCTTCTGACACTTTTCTCCACTCTTGGCTGTTAATAATGTCAGTGAGAGCAGATAACCTTAATATGTTGATCTCAGGCATACAGAAAAACCTCTTTCTGGGAGTTACAGCCAAACGATGAGCAGAGGAGTCCAGTATAAGATAAACAAGGATTATTATTTTGAACTGTGAATTATGCAACGCTACTCTGGCAGAAAATATTGTGCTGGAAATGAGCACAATAGGTAGGCAGATTAACTTGGAGCGCATGGATCATTAGTGAGGAAATTTCCTCCGACGTGCTTTTGTTAAAGTAGAGACTGAACACAGGCGATCAGATGTCTCTTTTTAAAGCTGAACATAATTTAAATCTTTCAGGATGACATGTGAATTAAATCTGCTTTCACCGTGTCGTCCCACAGGTACTTCACCCACAGACATACCTGGGAGGATGCAGAAAAAGACTGCAGAGAGCACAGCGCCCACCTCAGTAGTGTCGTCTCTGCTGCCGAGCAGGAGTTCATCAACGGTATGTGCGACTGGTGGTTTTGATTTATTCAGTCATAATCTTTTGAAAGAAAAAGAAGGAGACAATCAAGACAAATGGCACGAATTAAACCCAACACTCTTAGGAAAAAAATATTAAAGCAGAACAAAGTATTAATATCATACATCACAAACAAGGGGCGTGAAATCGAAGCTTGAGGGATAAAAAACAATAAAAGGTAGAGTGTGAAGGGAAAAAAAAACAAGAGGAAGCAGCAAGTCACAAAAAACATGATTCACAAATTAGATTATTCAGAAAAGAGTGAGAAGGTGGCGGTGTGGTCCTATCAGATACATAAATCAAGATTTTACAAAAAGAAAAGAAAGTCATGTGCCGCTCGTTCCAGGTCTTGGTCACGACAACGCCTGGATCGGTCTGAACGATCGCACAGTGGAAGAGGACTTTCAGTGGACCGACACCAACGATTTGGTCAGTGATCACTTTTCACACTTCCTGTTTTTAGACTGTAAAAAAGTCATTCATAATAAACCAGCTCAACATGAAACACAAATGAACAAATAACTTTTCAATTAAAGCTCACAAAATCGCATTCGTGTAAAAATACCACTGTTGATTTTTTTCCCTTTCCACTTAAAAACATGACAAGAATCCCAGCCTGACTACAATTACTGATGCACTCAAATGCATCTGAAATCTGACTTTTGCTGCTGTGCAGGTTTATGAGAACTGGAGGGAGAGCCAGCCCGATAACTTCTTTGCAGGTGGCGAGGACTGCGTGGTGACCATTGCCCATGAGGACGGCAAGTGGAACGACGTGCCCTGCAACTACAACCTGCCCTACATCTGCAAGAAAGGCACAGGTACTGTAAAATGCTCAGCTCACTAAGAGTACTGAAAAGATTCTGTCTTTTCAGATTGCCGGACACGGAAGGACGCTCCCTATCAAAGATACTCCTACCTTTACATGACTGGGTTTTCTGTGTACTTACCAGCTGGCCGCCAGTTCTCATGCAGAAAATCAGTAGTTGGCTATACTTCACAAGTTGCTTTTTTACTCTATAAAAGGTCATCGCTGCAGACGGTCCAAACATTGACAAAATGCACTAGTGAAGGCTGAGATTCAGGCTAAAACCTGTATTGATTTTTGAGAGGAATATCAATCTAAATCTTCCTCTCATTGGCAGCTCTTTTTCCCCTGGCCCCACTTACACTTGTTCAGGCAGAAGAACTGAAACTGCAGTTATTGTCCTCTTCTCAAACGCCATCTGAAATTTCTTAAATGCTGTTTTTTTGTCAGGTTTTCTTCATACTTACTGTACCCAAGCCTTTCCTCTGGGATTCAGTCAACCTAAATGTGAAAGCAATGAGATCACATAGGCTTGGAGGAAAAAAAGAAAAAAGAAAAGAAAAAGCTCACTGAAGACATGGAAGATCATCAAGAGGCCTTAGAAAAGGACGGGGAAGGATAAAGGAGGACAGGGGGAGAGGGATTAAGTCATTTGAGAGTGTTTGTTTGTCTGGCTGTGGTCTCATGGCTCTGTGCTTTGGCTGTAGTCCCTGTCTACTGCAGAGACTAGCCCCTTAAAACGGCTCTTTTTGTCAGCAGATACAGCAACAAGGCTGCCATCTAGAGGCAGCGCACTCCTGCAAATGACGACCTTCACAAGTTATTGTTGTGCATATTGTGCAATGCTTTCATTTACTATACATTAGCACTTACATAAAAGAAATATGCGGTGACTGCTACAATGGGCATTTATAAGTATGTCTCTTCTAATTAATGTCAAATAAACTCTGGATGTCTGTTCAGGAATCCAGCCTTTATTTGTATGAGTGATATGAGGCTTCTCTGTTTTGTTTGCAGTGTTATGTGGGACCCCACCTGCGGTGGAGAATGCCCATTTGATAGGTCGGAGGAGATCCCATTATGATATCCATTCAGTGGTGCGCTACCAGTGCACTGAAGGCTTCTACCAGCGCCACATCCCCACTGCACGCTGCCGGGCCGATGGGAGCTGGGAGCGACCCAGGATCATCTGCACAAAGTGTGAGTGGTCGCTTTAAACTGAGTGCATCATGTATGAGGAGAAAAAAATGACCCCACCCCCCCCTTCATTAACATTGCTGCGTCGTAGTGACTTTGGAGCTCTATAATAGTGATTGTGTCACCAATGCAACTCATTTGTTTTGTTTGTTTTCACGCCTTGCTCCTCACTTACAAATTCAGAGGGCTCTGCCAGGTTGCTGTTTTATTGAGTTGTCTTTTGTCATTACAGTTTCTCTCTAATTTCTCTGAACTGGTTGGGCAAATTTCATGAATTGGTTTTGTAGTTCAGATTGACTTCCCCCAAAATATATGCATATATGCTGCAAAATGTTATAGCAGACACAAAAAATGAGTTTAACTCATTGAAAACCTTTAATGTAGGTGTCAAAATGAGGTTATTGTGTCAGAGACGTTAGTGTGACTACAAAGGCAAGCTCAGTTGACAGTGAGTAAAACGCAGTGGTTAGAGTCACAGTGGACTCTAGAAGTGCTTTCCTTATCAAAACTTTTACCGTATACAACAGTACATCACAGTAATGAAACAGTGCTGGGAATCACTGGACATCTTCTCACACACGTCTGTTTGGTCACAGTTTATTGTTGGATGTGTATCTCCGTATGTCCTCTACACTTTTACGTCTTCCTATATCGCGTCTTTTATCTCTTGCTACACATCCTTACTCCCCTCTCAGGCGTACGCTTCTGCCCATATTCGTGTCTGAGGAGAGTGCTCCGTGCTCACAAATCATGTCTGTGGCACTCTATAAACTCTATAAATGTGCGTGACAATACTCATAATGCCTGTGATCAGATGTTGGCAAGTAGAGCCCGTAAATGATGACTTATGCAGTGAAATCATTGAAACAGACTTTGGAGAGTGAAATTCATAGTTGTTCTATTTGATCACAAAGACAGAAGATTAATTGTTCCAACTGGAGACCCTAACGTTAAAGTCTGAGAAGAAATGATCTCTTTCTGTTGTGCACGAGGACACCAGGTCAAAGCAACTGTGAAAATCTTGGATGTACATATGACCTCTCACACACACACACACACAAATTATATTTATATAATAAATGTATTTAAATTAAAATATATATATATATTTATATATATTTATTTGAGTATCATTTATTAACTCTTTCCCATCTTAACAGAGGTGACTCACTGATAAATAATGTATCAGCACATATTAGGCTTTTGTGGAGCGTTGAAGAGTCGGCTGATTAGCGATAGAAACCTTCAGCAAAGAAATATATTTTGAGTATTTATGGTTCACTTAAGGTTCGTTGAGAGCAGATCATTTAAGATTAATAAAATAAAATATATGCAGAGCTTTAAGCAGTGAATAGGGGATTTTTTTGTGTTGTTCATCTACTGCAGCTCACATGCAATGTATCACCATTTCCTCCCCTCCGCAGCTCGACGACTGCACAGGTACCGACGCCATCACCGCAACCAGCACCGCGACCGCCACGGCCACAGGAGACATGGAGGAGAGGGACACAAGGCAAGAGAGGACGCACACAGCTACTACTGAACCAAATAATACAACATTCACAATGCCTAGGTGCTAACCATGGCCCATAAGGAAAGACAGTAGATCACAGCATTTTCCCTTCCCGCTTCTAACCACAAACCGTGCTCTCTGCTTAGCTTTACTCCCCCAATGAATAAGATTATCCCCATAATCTAACCTCTACGCTTTTGGATGCTTCTTTTTATTTTCTCTCTGCTTCCTTTAACCGAGGTCCATGCGAACACTGACTTTAGCACCGCCCTAACATCCTCCTTCCCAAACAGTAACTCCTCCACTCGTCTACAAACTATAACCTTCTCTTGGTCTGTCAGCCTGACAGCAGTGTGTGAACGTATGCATGTAAGACAGAAACTTAGAGGAGTGCCAAGTCACTTTTTTGGAAAGGTTTGCTTGTTCTACATGAAAAAAAAACAAAACTCATCTTAGTATTCTGTTTACAAAGCACAGATGTAATTGATGCAAGATAGTCCTGGTATCCCAGCTTTTTGTACGTGTACTGTAGCTGTTACTTTTCCATAGAGCACCTGAATAGCTGGTCTCTTTTATTCTACTGACGTGCTTTTTTTCTAATATCTGTTTGTGTAATGTTACTATTTATTATGAATCATTTGCTAGTGAACATGCTCTTTTTCTTACTTATCCTTTAGAAAGCTGACGTAACACCATTTTTCTATACCAATATGTAAGTCCAACAATCAGTCGATAACAAAATTAATCATTTGATTGCCTCTAATCTCTGTACTGTAAATATTGTGATGTGTGTTATTGGCTGGAACCTGATCAATAGCTGGACCATGTCCAATCTGATAGACTCCCCGATCCCAGTAAGCACTCTCAGCTAATGTATACGACCCATTGATATAGATTGTGTGGGTGGGATTACAGAATAATTTGAGATAACCACTTGATTGTACCTAATTTGCACGGCCATATTTACACGATGGGTAGAATGTCACTCTTTTTTCGTCTTTTGTCTCTTTGATATTTGATCTGTTATCCACTTTTTTTGGTGTTATGACTTTTTGTCCTGCTGTTGTACTCCATTCTTAATAAAGCGAACAAAATGGACAAAAGTTCTGCTTTTCATTCATGCCATCAGCATCAAACTCAGTAAAGTTTTGCTTCAGTTAGGCCACGGGGTCATGCTCGACCCACAACCTGACCAGATCAGTTAATCGAAGTTGGGGTTTTCCCCCTACTATTATCTCTCTATTTTGTTTTAGCTCTACCGTGTATTGGTTTACATATTCCCTCTGCAAGCTAAACATCAGTTCCAGCTAGAGACAAAAATGCCCTTTGTGGTTAAACTAAGAAGGGCGTCTGGTGTAAAACTGCCAAATCAAAGGTGTGAGCTACTCATTGTGGTGACCCCTTGTGGCAAGGAATCATCTGACAGGCGTCTGGATTTTGTGCTTAACACGGTTAACTCAGACAATGGATGAACTGAAGGGCAACATCAAGACTATATAAGATAAACACAGATAATTTCAAATGAAAAATTAAGTTGAAAATGATCATAAGAGTTCCCCTTTAAATGGCTTTAGTCTGCATAGAGTTACAGAATCCTGCAAGCTACTTTGCAACCCACCTTCACAACAGCTCCTCCCTGTCATGCTACGCCTGACTTAAAGTGCCTGCTCTCTTCTGTAC
>VOQK01012276.1:7797-17846 GCA_015052645.1 Benitochromis conjunctus
AGAAAATATTCTTTGCATATTAATTTTTATCCTCAACTAATGAAGGTAAAGTTATTCAGCATTAAATTGTGTGATTACACACGCAGCCACAGCCAAACACGGCTGAATAAAGTGTAGGATAAAATTACAGAATATTTCTTTTGATTCACAAACTATTTGAAGTGAAGATGACGGTTTTCAGTACTCAGAACAACAGAATTTTGCAACGTGTCAACAATAAAAAATTGATATCTTTGCAAAACCTAAACTATCTGTATCCAGAAAATTGTGTTTTTTAATGTCCATATCAGGCTTGATTTAAATGTTTCTACATGTTTTCTATAGATGTCTCAGTTGAATTGCTGGTGTTTTACCAAACAAATTTAATGTATTGACATTATACCACTTTACTAAGTAACTACAGCTGACATGGGCATCCACGCCTATCACATATATAAAAAAAAATTAAAGGCAAAACCTGTAGCCTTGACCCATAATATAACAGAGCTGGAAATACATCAGCTCATTCTGAGCAATCAATTTTATCCCATGAAGAAATCTTTATTTCCCGCTGGGAGGGGTCTCCTTCAGAATGGCAATGCTCCCATAAAAAGAGGTCACTGAAACTGTAATGAGTATAAAAATGATGCGATTAGCCTTCTGAGTCACTAGCTAGCCTATTTTGAACACCTATGGAAGATTTTGGACCAACATGTTAAAAAAGCACCACCCACTAGAATAATGCTGTCCTATCCCTAATAAAATGCATGCATCTGTTTAGGTATCCTAATATTTTGGGGTTAGGGTTTACTCCGTGTTCATAGCAATGCCTATTAATGTGTTCTTTTAAAATGAATACAATCAAAATAGTAACAGCAAAAAATCTTCCAACAGACATCCATAAATAAACGTCTGTGAATCGCTTGCTATTTCAGTGTGCAGCTATGGTTCATACGCACTCATTCCTTTACTCTTCCTCTCGCTTTCACAGCAGGTACACAGAGAGAGATTTCTCATTAGAATTGGCTGAGATGCAGGTGAGCCAGGGGTCACATCTAAATTCAAGCATTTGTATTCCAGCGCGACACCCAGGGAGCACGCTGTTTATAGTGATGAGCAGATAGGCTCGGCCTTGAACCAGGACCCACGCCTGGCAGGCACATAAATCATTCGGTTTCTCAGAGGCTATTCCAACACTGATAGATCCCACCAGTTTCGAAGTATAAGTCTTCTCAGTCCTAATGCCACGTTGAAATTCTTAATTAAACAGAGCAGGCCTTTGGACAAGAGTCACAGCGCGAAAATAAAAGATTGACAGATATTTTGCACCAAAAAAGAATTATAGAAAAATCACTAATCACGCAGCACCAACAAAGGATTTGAAGCCTTGAGGGGCAAGAGCGTGATCCTTCCCTGGCAAAATAAAAACAATGGTAAAGTAAAGTCGGGCCATTTTCTTAAGCCAGTCGAGTAGTCTGCCTGAGTATCTGAGCACTGATGGCTTTGTGAGTAAGAGTGGCATTGCAAAAGAACACATGTATCAACTGAATTGCAGTTAGATTTTAAGTTATAAATTCATATACATTACATCTTCACTTCGAGTTGTTGTTATATCTGTAAAAGCAGAATGTCAAACTTAGGCCTGGCATGCCGATGAGCTTGCAACTGGCAGAAACCCTGTGTCCGTGCTCTAAATATGAAGCGAAAGCCAGCAGTCAATTAGCTTAACAAAGCATAAAGACTGGGAGCAAGGGAGGATCAGCTAGCTTGGCTGGCTCCAAGAAACAGGCCTAGCACATAACTGTGTGAAAGTACACAACTTTTGATTCCCGATAATTGGACAGATAGGAAGAGCAGTTAAGGTGGAACGAGGCCTGGGGGAAGGCTGTGCAGGTGAGAGGAGAGTGCAATCAGGGAAAATAAAGATGGTGATGCAACATCAGACACAGAGCAGATTCTCCAGGCTCTCCACTGAGCTGTTTGTGAAGCAGCTGTGCATGAAGCCAACTTTTTTCCACTGCCCTGGAAGATGGCAAAGACAAGCAGAAGTCCCCCATGAAGGGCCTCACCAACCTCTTTCTGGCCCTCACTGTCTTTGTGCCCATCTATTCATCTGTGTATTTTTTCATGTCCTTCCCAAAACTAGCTGGGTCTCCGAGTATCTCCCTGTTTGTGTCTGCTTCTCACAAAACCAGTCTCACTGGGAAAAAAGCAGAAAACCTTACAGTAAATCTTTGTATTATATGCATATGTCATACACTTATAGACTATGATTTCCGCATAAAAGTGGTCACGAAGTTGACATTACATCTAATGTGAAAATGCTGAAGTACAAGTACTTTTAAAAGTAAATCATCATGAGACATGAGACAGCTCAACACTAGAGTCAGTGGGAGTTTTCTTCTCCTTCATCTGTTAGAGTAGAGACACTAAAACAATGCGTCCATACGCAGCCTCTTTCCCGCAAACAGGAGACATTACATGCACAGACACAAGTGTTGACACAGAGAACCGTAAGAGAATTGTCAGGCGCATAATGAAGAGACACCGGAGAAACGTCTCGATGCATTCATCTGAAACAGTGTGCGCTGGGAGCAGCCCAGAGGCCCTCTGCGAATGCGTGAATCCCACTACTTATTCGCAGTGTGTCTGATCTCGGAGCTGCCGCTGAGTAATATCAGTGCTTTCTAACCACATGCAAGAAAACTGCTGTTCTACTCACAGCAAACTACGACAGCATTCAGCTACACTGGCACTGGGAAAAATCTGAAACTTAAATTAGTGTTAGGTGTTCAGTCTCTTTTGGGGGGGGGGGTTCTGCAGTGAACCTGAGAAACAACAGGAACTATGTTCGCTTTAATTAGGCCGCGTTATCACTGCAGGCAAAAATGGCACTGATCTCTCCTGTTTATTACTCGCATCTATTCCTCTCATAACACTGCAGCCACGGCAAATCCCACTGAGTCTGATTTGTTCAATTTTCAAACTGATGCTCATGTTCGGCCCTCAATCAGACACATTTTATTTTTTGAATGTGACCTCAGTCTGAACAGTCACATAGAAATTCAGAGGTGCTGATGCAGATATGTAGTTTTAGAGAAAACCTTTTTCAGTGAAGCCATTCACATCTCGATCCCAGGATTGTGCTTCAACTTCACATCCACAGAACCTCTGAATGAAAATTGCGGTCATTGCTCAGCAAATATCCATGAATAAAAAAAAATATCTCTTTTTATCCTCTTTCTTTTTGTCATCCACTCACAAAGTTGCTGCGTTTTACGCCACATCAGTTTATAAATGAGTGTAAATACTACCTGAGTTTTTGACTTTTGTAACAGCATAATGCTCCAGTTATGTGTCTCTCAGTCACATTCTAAAGTAGGCTTAGGGTGTGGGTCTACCCTGAGTATGGATGCATAAACTGGTTGAGATTCAAACCCCCAAGCCACTGTTCTGAAGAGTTCCCACTACAATATTCAGCCGCTATATACTCGGGACAGTTATCTCCTAAATTGGGCGAATGGCTCCCAGATCCCAGGAACGACCGAGATATCTATCCAGAAAAATGCAGTCCTAAGAGCAGCAAAGACACTCCACAGGACCCTCAAACTCTCAAGCCTCTGGTAGAGGACCTGAGACTGAAGGATAAGGAGCGTCCACAGGGTGAGTGGGGAATAAATATATATATATATATTAAATACACACATACACTCCTTCTATCCAAAGTATCACTGGGCAACAAAAGCAAACTCCTGTTTCATACAACCTTTTTTGTAACTTTGCCCTTTCTGTTTTGCAGGGGTCACTTTCTGACTCTTTGATTGTGGACAGAGGAGACATGACACAAAATTAGGGGAGAGGAAGAATGTCAAGCGTCAAAGGTTACTGGAAACCCTCCAGTCATTCTGAACTAAGAGTGCACTCACCTCAAAAATTGTGTTGTTTTTTTTTTAGATTCAGCAATGTAGTAATATCACAAGTAAAAATAAGATGGAATGCGCCAGTAAAAAATCGCCAGCCAGCTCGCTAGCTAGCAATACAAAATAAAATGATAATGAAGTTTGGGTAAATAAAACCTGACAACTGAAGGGAATGTGTAATATGCAGTTTCAGTTTCAGTTAAAACTAAAGAAAGCAGAATCAAGATATTTTAAACCACTTTTTTAAAAATAAATAAATCCTTCAATGTTTGGCTGCAGAAAATAACTGGCTATGACCCACAGACACTAGTGGATTGTTGGCGCTTTTCTTCCCTTTGCTCAGCCAGCCCTGCACTGCAGCCATCTGCACTTGTTGCTTGTTTTAGGACATTTTTGTGCCTTTAGCAAGTGAAACACATAATCAGTTGTAGCAAGGTCAGACATTTGGAAAAATCAAAGCGACGGCCATAAAATCCAAATACGGTTGTGTTTCCTCTTCTTCTTCTTATTATTTCATTTTACATTTTAGAAATGCACATTTTAGAAATTTTACTATACTTGCTCATATGGATGGATGGATGGATGGATCTGATCTTTGATCTGTTTGCTACTCACCTCTATTTGGTATCAAAAAAACAGAAACATTGATACAACACGCTCTGATTGGACATGTGATTGAAAGCGGTGAACGGCAGTAGCATGGAGGTAAACAGAAACCTCTCTAGCCTCCATTGAAAGCCTGGGACCTAAAAGCTGTTTCTTCACAATACACACTTCACGCCTCACTACGCTTCAAACTGCTACTCCTCGGTGTTGCCCTCTACGACGTGGCCATTGAAAAGTGTACACTCAGCCTCTCTGGCTTGCAGCACACATTCACAACACAATAACTGATTGCTGAGCATGAAGCAGAAAGAATTACAAATTCAGAGACAGACAGAGAGAAAAGTCGAGGCAAAGAGAGAGATTCAAATAGGAACATAAATGGATAAACTGGAAGAGAGGGGGAGCCCCCCTCATCCCCCAATGGCAAAAGTAAAAGAACCATAGCACCAACAGCTGAGGCAGATGAGCTCCAAGCTGTCAGAGTCCCTTAACTCCCAGCCTCCCCGCTTGGCACGGCATGCTGCAAGGGCGAGGTGGGATCCTTCCTTCACACTCCACTGGGCGGTGGACACACATCACACCGTGTCACCTCAGCTCACAGTGCATTAGATCAACTCCCTGCTGAATCACAGACACACTTTCAGCACGGCAGAATGAGGGGATGAGCCAAAGGTTACGGAGGGTCACTTAAAAACCACTGTGCGAGCGGAGAGCCAATTCTCTGGACTCTAATGCATCCAGAGACCTCACACTCAAGAGAGCTACTTTACTGCTGCCATTAGAGAACTTTTCTACCTCTGCGATTTCCATTATAACGCATTATGTGTCAATAAGGCAGCAGGCACAATTTAGGCACTAAGTGCTATTTTGTGATTTCTAAGTATTGACACCCACTTTCACAACAGTGGCCGAGGATGAGAGGGTGTGCTACCATGACAACCATAGGCATAAAGCAGACAACTGGAAACAAGGAACAGTGTTTTGTTTTTATTGGCTGCCCAACCTCGCTGCCAAAATGGTTGCAGGCACACACACACAAAAAAAAAACACACTTTGCCACTAGACAAATGAAAATCAAACAAGCGCTGTCCTTTTACCTTTCAGCTAGAACAAAAGAGTAGGCATCGCAACAAAGAGTGAAAGAGAAAGACGTGTAGCTGTTTGTTAGGGAGTGTTAATATTAATAAATTCACATTCTGGCAGCATCGTAGACGAAGATATTTAGACTGGGGACATTTGCCAGGAAAGGCAACAGACTGACATCTGTGTGTGTTCACATCCAGTGGGAGGGGAAATGGCTCGGAGAAGAACGAGAACGTTTGATTGCGAAAAGGCCGGAAGTTCACACTGTTTTGGAAACGTTTTGATATCTGTGGAGTTTCCGACTTACCAGAGAAGCCCAAATCCCCTCTCTCCTCCTCCTCCTCCCTGGCCTGCTTCGTCCTCTGTATGGCTGTCTTCAATCTGGTTAAAAAGGGGCAGCAGGGAATAACACATTTAGCGCGCACCATGTAGAGTTCTCTGCTTTCCTGTTGTGGAAACAACCAGCATTTGAAACCAAGGAACATCTAGTCTTTCCTAAAAGGGTTTTGCCAACATCTGTTTGATTTCAAAATGGCTTCACTAATCTGTGCTTTGTTTTTTTGTGCTCTGCTAAAAACCCTTCCTTTTCGTACTGCATGTCTAATGCTCCGTCACAGCCACAGCACAGATTAGAGCAGGATATTTAGATAGAGAGAGATCATTCTCTCTTTCAGATCAATCTCTTATGAAAAAAGACCAGTTTCTTTTTAAACATATGTAATCATCCATGGGTGTGTTGACTGGCTGGAAATGTACTTAAAACACTTCCAACTGTGATGTTTTGGAGGTGAAAAGAATCCAAACAGTCAAGCTGTGTAAACCAGAGTGTGAACATAGACTTTGAGAGGCAACGGTGTGCAATCCAAGCTGATAGACACAAAGGCCCGTGGCTAAGAGCTGGAGGAGAGACACATCTCCTCCCCTCATCTCTCCTCTTGTCTTGTTTCATCTCCTTGATCTCCTCTTCTCTTAACTCTGTGTGTATTCTCTATACTTGCTCTTCCTCTTGCTTAGATTTTTCTTTTACGCCTGTCGTTCTCACCTCGGTTTTCTGCTCGTGCCCTCTTTCCTCTGACCTCATCTCTCTTTTGGTTATATCATCCTTTCCTCCAACACAGCTTCCACTTTGAGCCTTCCTGTCTTATTTCCTCACACTTGCCAATTACAAATGTTTGCCTTAACACACACTTAACAATATTAGCAAAAGAAAAAGGTTTCACATGAGAGCTTGGCGAATTTGGGGGGCAACAAATTGAGTCAAGTGTGATCATCATGTCTTCATCCTCCATCCATGCATTTTCTTAACTGCCTTATCTAAATTAGGGTCACAGCCTATCTCAGCTGTCATAGGACGTAAGGTAGGATACACCCTGGACTTATCACGTGTCCAACAAGACTCTCGCCGTTCATCTTCCTCCTATCATGACCCAAACTAAAGATCCCTCACGTGGACCCTTACGTGGAGATAATATACAGATGTGTCTTGACAGATTTGAAATTAAATGAATATATATTTTGACATAAATCTCCAAAACCAGCCAATGTTTCACACTGAATTACTTCTCTCATGACTCTCATGCTATAAAAATGTCAACTTTACATTGGGTCAGAGGTTGGAAAAGGCGTTGATTTTCTGTCCTAACCTACGCTGACCTTGTCTTTTCTCTCTGATTTTTCTAATAACTTCTGTTCGTTCGGTTTATCCACCTTCGGTTGCGATTGGTGCTGTAGCAAAATCTCTCTTCTCTTTTCCTTAAACTGTGTCACAGTCAACACGGACACACCTAACAGAATCGATTGTAGAATGATTGAAGAAGCAGATCCAATTTACTTCAAGCAAAGGCTTATCGACTTCAGTCTCCTGCTCTTCGTATGACTCGAAGTCCCACTGAGAGAAGCAGCCGTTTCCACTTGGCTAAATACGAACACTGCTTTTCACAACTGTCAACAATTATTTGACATTAATTCTGCTTAACACGAATGGCATATGTTTTGTCTCGATATCGCTCATTCGCCCCACTAACCAAAATTTAAATGTGTGCACCCTGTGCTGCATGCTTGTTTACAATCATATGAATTGTTTTCTAGCCATGTTCCCCCAAAACCTGCATTATTTACCTCAACCACAGCTCGGCATTTCAAAAGCCTTACTACCTCGCACAGTCACTTTATTACTTCTTACAGAATATTACAACAGAAAATCTGATCGTCCCACAGCCCTGAATTTAAAGGTTTCTGACCCAGATTTTAAAAAACACTGACACACATACTATTCTCTCACAACATCACACTGTAATAATGCTGACACCTGTGCTGACTCTACCGAGAGCAGCGCTACAGTTCAGCTACAGCCTTCTTCAGCTTTTGCTTTTGCAGAATGCGCGACCGACTTTACAGTTTTCTTCTTTGCTGTGCGTTTGCGGGATCAAACAGCTGATTACAGCTGTGACTTTTTAGAATAAAACAAAGCAACGAAATGACCTTTCCACATCCTGTTTGAAAGAGCCGCCCTCTGAGCCCATCAAAAGAAACCTCCCACCATGCAATCGAGTCAGCCGTCTCACCACCCCATCTCTGCCCTTAGACACCACAGAGTCGTGCAGAGCTCTCGTCCAGCTCAGCTGCCATGGTGATAAGAAAGAGGACCGAGAACTGAAACTGAAAATAGCTTGAGATGGGATGCTGACATTGGGCAGCGAGCAGGACTACAAAGCACCTCACAGCAAGAGACTAACAGTACCCTCAAAACCTTAGGGAGCACTCTCGTGCCATGAGACCTGCCAAACAAAGCAGACATCTGTATCTTCTAACACTCATAATAACACTAACGCTTTGTGGAAAAAGACGGCCCACAGTAATAATGAACCCACATCAGTGCTCACCCCTTCAGTTCTTTTGTGTCATTCTGCTTATTGTCTGGGTTATATCCTTTTGTTAACAGCGTACCAGCAAACTGTACACACCCTGCCAAATCAACAAACCACAAACAAAGTTTTAGAATAGCTGCTTAACACTGTGAAGCATTTAGCAGTTAGGAATAGCTAGAGATAGACTGATATTTCCATCAGGAGTTGGTGGAGACCAAACCATAGCTGCAAACACAGCGGATGTCTATTTGAAATAGAACCATCAAGCGGATCAAAACCAAATTAAAAATACATTATGTTAAACCGTATTTGAACAATGTGCAGGAAACAACAGATTGCTAATAATTTCAGCTTTGCACAGTCATAATAAGTAAACAGTATGTATAGCTTATGGTGCTTCAAATGATTAAAATGCATCATATATAAGTCATCTTGAGAAGGTATTCACATCTTTTTTGAGCTATCTGAATATATAAGGCTTTGTATTCTGTAAACAGAACATGCTGATTAAACTATGTTTGTTACAATTGTGAAGTAAACTGAGTAAAAAGTTTGTCAGGTAACTGAAATGCATACATTTAATTGATATCACGAAGCAAAGACAGCATTGTTAGTACACTGCTGAATACCTTCTTCTAAGGACATTGTTTTTCATTTGTCATGCAAAGACGCACATACTGCATATACGGCATGTCCAGTGAATTGTCAACAGGCGAAACAAGCATGGCTCACTGTAGAAATGCTAATTAGCACAGTGTTTATCCTCTAATGAGGGCCTGGTTGGTTTTCTCTTCCAGGCTGTGTTGGTCTTAGCTGTACGTTTGTGTGTGAGTGTTCCTGTGTCCATAAACAGGGGAAGGGGGCTCAGCGTTGGCACGGCAGCCTGTTGGTTTAATTTTAGACTCTCGCCTAATGAGAGGCAGAGTGTGGCTATAGATGATACCGTTCTCCCGATGAAGCGGTATTATTGCCAAAGAGGGAAGAAATATTGAGTTTACATTAGAGGACATGGCTTGTAGATAGAGAGAGGTTCTGTTTTGTTTTTTTTTATTACATTTGAAAGCAAGCAGGCTCAACAAAATGAAGAGGATTTGTTGATCGTGCAAGCGCTGGAAAGGTGCAAAATCTCTATGAACGTGTTAATACCAAACCTGAGCTGCAAAACCAGTCTGTAGGTTTTACCACAAGAAAAACACAACTTCATCTTTCAAAGAGTGACAGGCTACAAGAAAGAGACGACACCAAATGCTTTAGTAAACATTTTCAGCCGATGGCTACTTTGTGTATCAACTAATTTGCAGATTTTATATTCATTTAGTAATGTGGTGAAGAAACTGACCGTCATTCTTTTGGTCCAAGTAATCTCCACAAGCCTTTTGCTGTCCAATCAAGTTTCCAATACAAAGATATTCAATTTACCATCACAAACACTTTAAAAGACAATATTTTGCTTTAAAAAGGTGAAAACACCAAACAATTATGTCAATTTAATATGCGTTTGTCATTCTAATTTTCAAAAATAATCGTCAATCAACACCAATATGTGACAAAACAACCATCAAATTTCGTTTCTTGGTCGATTAACAGTTCAAAT
>VOQK01012277.1:4574-14762 GCA_015052645.1 Benitochromis conjunctus
AAGTGTCCGTCAGACATGAGTCTTTGTGAGAGGAAAAAAGAGGCCTCAGAATCTCTAATGTGACCATTAGTCCACTGTAATCTCTAAAGCCATCCCAGAAGGATCCTGCAGGAATTTCTATTGAGGGCTTTATCAGCTTTGACTTTATTTATAATCCTGTCATGGCTATCAGAAGTGTCACTACGCACCATCAATGGTACATCAAAACAATTAGCTTTGGAGACAGGGTATTGAAATATGCATTTTGCGAGGTGTATTCACCATATGAATTTTTGAAATATGCAGAATGTAGCTAAATCATGACATAAAATAAAACACTGTAAAACACACTTTTACAGTGTTTTGATATTATTGTTTCATGACTTTATCTGTGAGAAAATTTCTGAGAATTAGAAGAGACTGATACCACACTCATGTTCATCAGGAACTGGAGAATAAATACACACACACAATAGAAACAGTAGAAAATAACAGATTTTTCTGTCAGGTATATGTTCTAATGGACAGTGCCAAGTGTCCAAATTTCACATAAGTAAAAAGTTAGCTTACAATATTTTACTCTTAATGTGTTGAATTAGATACAACAACAACGACAACAAAAAACTACACCCTCTTTTCTAAAGTTTGACTCATAAGGACACAATAAAAATCATTTGGTTCTTACGATGTCTTAATGTTAGATAAATAGAGCCTCAGATGAGCAAAACATATCACACCATCTCATTATTTATTTAACAAAAAATATGACAAAAATGCAAAAAGTACACCCTCACTGCTTCCATAAGAATTAAGAGGGTAGTAAGTAGCAGGCGATGCTTATACTTGCAGATTGCTGCTTGAGCCTGGTTCTCCTGGAGGTTTCTTCCTGTTGAAAGGGAGTTTTTCTTTCCTACTGTTACCAAGTGCTTGCTCATAGGGGGTCATTGATTGTTGGGGTTTTCTCTGTGTTATTGCAGTGTAGTCTTTCCTTACATGTGTAGATACATAGGTAAATCCACTGAAATCAAATATATTTAGCTTTTTTCTCTGTGAGAACTCAAAGCACTTTCTTACTACAGTACACACACACACACACACACACACACACACCACGCACACACACACACACATTCCAGTTGTAAAATAAAAGCATAATTCTCATAATTTTCAATAATGAGATTAGAGTTAAGCAGTGAGATCTTGAGCAGTGACTGCTTTGCGTTTAATAACTTTGTGTACCACCAACTATTACTGGCTTCCAAATGCATTCTTTGAGCTTAAAACATTAAATAGCTGCTTTTAAGTCTAGACACATCCTCAATGTTAAATCCGGTTATAATCTTGGAGATCAGTGCCCAAGATAATAAACACTTGGAAAGTTTATCATCTGTGTGAGCTGTATCTCTGACAGAGGTCACCCTCCTTTGGCATTCATTCTTTTCTTGAGCTGCAGTTGCTCCACAGCACGGATTTATAACAAAAGCTCAGCACCATCTGCATGACATCACATGCCAAACTAATCACTTTTCTCCACCCACGTTCAATGGGGGATTTGCCCTAAATATAGTTGTTTGCTGTCAATCCTAACGCATCTTATAAAAGCAGTAAGCGCCAACTCGTCGTACGTTTTTCTGCTTCATTGTTTTGTGGCTGTGACAGCTACTGACTTAACCAGCAGGAGCTCTGATTCAGGTGTCTCTAGGAGGAGCCATACAGAGATTTTCTGGGGTAAGATTTGATCAGGATCACTGATAAAATTAATTAATAGATCATTATTCTAACATTAACCCTGGATCTTTTAGTCCCCTGGGGTGTACATTGCAGAGATGAGTTCAGACGCTGACATGGCTGTTTTTGGGGAGGCCGCTCCATATCTGAGGAGACCCGAACGAGAGAGGATTGAAGTTCAGAATAGACCCTTTGATGCCAAAACTGCAGTGTTTGTGGCGGATCCAAAGGAGCTCTTTGTTAAAGGCGCATTGCAAAGCAAAGAGGGTGGCAAAGCGACTGTTAAAACTCAGTCAGGACAGGTACATCCGCTCTAAAATGTATCTATATACTGAAGATTTATAAATGTGCCACGTTGGCACATTTTATTTAGGTTGTCCATTGATGAGCTTTTTAATGTACTTTACATTACAGAAATAATATAGAGAGCTGGGACTCACTTCATCGATTTCTTATTGAAGGTGTCTTTTCTTACCATCGCAGGTTGTAACAGTGAAAGAAGATGAACTCTTCCCTATGAACCCACCCAAGTTTGATAAGATTGAGGACATGGCCATGATGACACACCTTAATGAGGCGGCCGTGCTGTATAACCTCAAAGAGCGTTACGCAGCTTGGATGATCTATGTGAGTACTGCACCATTTAGATATTGTGGTCTTTCCCAGACAATGCCAGACGAGCTGCTGCTCAACTGAAGCATTTTTTTTGCTGCTTTGAGGGAAGTGTATACCTTAATCTATCCTTGAGTATCTTCCTGGACAAGTGAGCCTATTCTATTCTAAGTATGAACACCAAACAAAGAAACAAAGAAATGAACTTCAAAAAGCTCAAAAAGACAAAGTCAGGTCCAGGGCCCAAGTGTCAAAATTACAGTTTTAGACTAATTTTGTCCAATACTGATAGTTTTAAGTGCTGGAATTTTAAAAAATGGCAGCCAGTCATACAGGTAAAATGTATGTATAAATATAAAAATTACATTATTTAAGTCATCTAATAAATGATGACAGCTCACTGTATGAATCAAAGCATCTTATATTCTAAAACCCAGGCTGATCTGAAAACTATCCAGTATTATTTACCAGAAAATACATTTGAACCATAAACAGAACAACACAAAAAGAGAAAATCCAATTAAATTAAAAAGCTGTATATATACTACTTCTGACTTTAGAATTGAGACCTCACAGTTACCGCTTACACACCTGTCCTTATAATCCATCACATCCTTCTCTGTCATGAGAATCAGTGTCATCTGTGACCCAAGCTGCTTGGTCAACGACATAGATACACGGTGTGCTTTGAGACTCATTTTACCAGGCTGACGAATTAAAAAGCAATAGTTATTATGCTAGATAAAGCTAATAAGCACATATTGACTGCAGATGTTGCTTTTGGTTGTAGACCTACTCTGGGTTGTTCTGTGTCACTGTGAACCCTTACAAGTGGCTCCCAGTGTACAACCAGGAAGTGGTGGTAGCCTACAGGGGTAAAAAGCGCCAGGAGGCTCCACCACACATCTTCTCCATTTCTGACAATGCATATCAGTCAATGCTTACTGGTAAGCTTTAAAAGTTACATTACCAGTTTCATGTAATCCGGTACACCTCTCTAACATGACTGTTTGCTTTTTTTGTTTTTATTTTAGATAGAGAAAACCAGTCCATCCTCATCACGTAAGCTGCATTTAATAGATGGTACAACAGCCTGTCTTTGTTACCTGATGAAAGATTTCTAATTGCACTTTATGTACTGTAGTGGAGAATCCGGTGCAGGAAAGACTGTCAACACCAAGCGTGTCATCCAGTACTTTGCGACAATCGCAGGCTCTGGGGACAGGAAAAAAGATGTTGCTGTCGCTGGAAAATTACAGGTAATATATATATATGTGGACTATTCATCAGCTGATTGTCTGCATTTTTAATATTTTACATTGTTCATTGTCTTACCTAAGGGGAATCTGGAGGATCAAATCATCTCTGCTAACCCCTTGCTAGAAGCCTTTGGAAATGCCAAGACGGTCAGAAACGATAACTCTTCACGCTTTGTAAGAGAAGAATTTTTTATTTATTTATTTTAATTCTTAGTCTTCTTTTGCTCTCCATAGATAATGTTTTTTTCCCCTTTCAGGGCAAATTCATCAGGATCCACTTTGGAACCACAGGAAAGCTGGCTTCTGCTGATATTGAGACTTGTGGGTATTAATAAGTAATAAAATCATGTCAGGATTTGTTGTAAACTTTATTTAATCTAATTTTGTGTGTTTTTGGTAGATTTACTGGAAAAATCCAGAGTAACGTTTCAACTGGCCGCAGAGAGGAGTTACCATGTTTTCTACCAGATAATGTCCAACAAGAGGCCCGAGCTCATAGGTAACACAAGAAAGGACACCATTGCAACAAAGTCATATACACAATGTGTGTATGGTGCAAGGCACTAAATTGTGGGCTTGTTATTTTCTTTCCAGAAACTCTCCTCATTACCACCAACCCCTTTGACTACCCATTTGTCAGCCAGGGGGAGATCAGCGTGGCGAGTATTGATGACAGTGAAGAACTGATAGCCACTGATGTATGTCAGATGAACATTTCCTGCTTTTCCATCACTGGTAACTTTGTTCTTATATCAGCTCTACTTTCACGTGCATTCAGAGTGCTATTGACATCCTGGGCTTCACTGGAGAGGAGAAGATTGGCATCTATAAGCTGACAGGTGCTGTGATGCATTATGGGAATATGAAGTTCAAGCAGAAGCAGAGAGAGGAGCAGGCAGAGCCAGACGGCACAGAGGGTAGTGGTTATTCATAATGTTAACCTTAATGTTTTTATTTTTTGTATCTTTTATGGTCATTAGCATTTGTTTTTGATATATGCAAATTGAGATTTGAATCTTTTTAAACATTAGAATCACATCCTCATTTATCACACTCTGTCTTGATTTTTTCTTCTCTTCTCTTTTTCTTTGACAAGTGGCTGACAAAGCAGCTTACCTGATGGGTCTGAACTCTGCAGACCTGCTGAAAGCATTGTGTTATCCAAGAGTAAAGGTTGGCAATGAGTATGTGACCAAAGGGCAGACTGTTCAGCAGGTAACTTGCAAATTTTATGTTATTCCTCACAAGTTTTAACGGACACTTAAAAAAGTTCATATCAGGTGCACAGTTGGAAAATCACCCTCTCATCTACTTTACTTTCAGTGTTTGCCTCGGTACAGGTTTTTGCAAAACTATTGGTACTAACTTAATCAGCTTTGTGAGGTTCATGTTGTGAAATGATCATTTGTATTGTCAGTTGACAAGAAAGGCTTCTCAAAGGCTTAATGTCTTTGAATCCATCAGCTGTGTTGATGCTAGAAAATGGCAAGAAACCCTAACCTTACAGTCCTTAGAACCTTGTGAGTACCCTAACATCTAATCCTGTATTTTGGGAAAAAATAACATCTTGGAAAAATGTGGGTAAATTGTTTTTGATGTGCGTTTGAATGACTTTTTTTCCCTGATTGTTAAGACCTTGTAGAACATTCTGAAACGCCAACTGTATGCATTTTGAGAGCTCAGGGTTGAAGTTTGTGTTGAGGACAGAGGACAGCAGCCAGGTGTCTTCTGGATTATAAATGGCCTGTGAAATAAATTAAACATCTAGCAAATACAGAGTCATATAGTTTTAATATTGCTCTGTCTATAGATATTGTCTTGAAGTATGTTGCACACAACAACCTTACAACATGGTAATATATAAGTTGTTGTTGAAATCTCACTACAACATGTCATTATGTACAGGTCTATAATTCTATTGGTGCTTTGGCTAAGTCAGTCTATGAGAAGATGTTTCTCTGGATGGTCCTCCGCATTAATCAGATGCTTGACACTAAGCAACCTCGGCAGTTCTTTATTGGAGTCCTGGATATTGCTGGATTTGAAATTTTTGATGTAAGTTTTCTTTCTACGGTCTATCTATGATTATTTGTTAAAAAAAAAAGAGCTCTACAATAAATTCCATGTTTTGCAGTATAACAGTCTGGAACAGTTGTGTATCAATTTCACCAATGAGAAACTGCAGCAGTTTTTCAACCATCACATGTTTGTGCTGGAGCAAGAGGAGTATAAGAAGGAAGGCATCGAGTGGGAGTTCATTGACTTTGGGATGGACTTGGCTGCCTGTATCGAGCTCATTGAGAAGGTTTGTTTATTCAGATGTAATATGACCCTGGGCAAAGATCCAGAAAAAAATCCCTGTGATCCCAACAGGATTTCTGACTCACTATCTTCAACAGCCAATGGGCATCTTTTCCATCCTTGAAGAGGAGTGTATGTTCCCCAAGGCTTCAGACACGACCTTTAAAAACAAGTTGTATGACCAACATCTTGGAAAATCCAGCAACTTTCAGAAGCCCAAGTCTGTCAAAGGCAAGGCTGAAGCTCATTTCTCTTTGGTGCACTACGCCGGGACTGTGGATTATAGCATCACAGGCTGGTTAGACAAAAACAAGGACCCGCTGAATGAGACTGTTGTCCAACTCTACCAGAAAGCCAGCCTGAAACTACTGGCTTTCCTCTATTCTAACTATGCTTCTTCTGATGGTAGGAGTATGAAATACCTAATATTTTATTCTCTATTAAAATGACCAGTTTGTAATATTCTAAATAAATAAAAACAATTATTATTTTAAAGCAAACCCAGGTGGAAGTGGTGCTGTTAAGAAAGCAGCAAAGAAGAAGGGTGCATCTTTCCAGACCGTGTCAGCCCTCTTTAGGGTAAATAGGGAAAATCTGATCAACCATATTCTGATTGAAAAAATAAATCATTGCACCAGTCGTGTTGACACTGATCATCTCTAACAGGAGAATCTGGGAAAGCTAATGACAAACCTGAGGAGCACCCATCCTCACTTTGTTAGGTGCCTGATTCCAAATGAAACAAAAACTCCAGGTATTCCTCGTGACATTTCAGACTATTTCACTTGTACTGCATGTATGGCAGCCTGAACACAGCCTAAAGACAGTGTGGCTCTACCTGACTCGTAGGGATTATGGAACACCATCTGGTCATCCATCAGCTGAGATGTAATGGTGTGTTAGAAGGAATCAGGATCTGCAGGAAGGGCTTTCCCAGTCGGATCCTGTATGGAGATTTCAAGCAAAGGTAATAAACAAAAGTTTGTTTTTCTGAGAAGATTTTTCAAATTTTGTTTAACAAGAGATTTTTTTTTAGGTACAAAGTACTGAATGCCAGTGTGATTCCTGAAGGACAATTCATTGACAACAAGAAAGCTTCTGAGAAGCTCTTAGGCTCTATCGATGTAGATCACACACAGTATAAGTTTGGACATACCAAGGTAATTCATTTTGAATGCAAGTGAAGGCTTATCTGAAATGATATGGTGAAACTGAAACTTACTGTTGGAATGGAGACCGCATTTATCACATTGCATTTTCTTACAAGTGGACAGTCCCCCTACTCGTACTTTCAAAGTTCAATTGTTGCTACCTAGCTAGCTCAGCTACTCCCATCTCATGTTTGTATAGCACTAAGCAGATCATTGTTTTGGTAGTGCCAAACCTTTGCCCAACAGTGAAACAGACTCCAACATCATCTTCTTTAACTGTAGTCAGTAACAGTAATCCAAGTACTAGTGAAGAACTGGTTCAGGTGGCTTGTTTACTGAGGTTGCAGAACAAGAACTACATATTACCATTGCAGTTCATGATATTGGATCCAAAGTCAGTCCGCTGGGTGACGACCTCCCTAAAGAGGCAAATGATTATTGCTCTGTTGTTTGTTGTAACCAAAAATATTTAATATCATTGAGAACATTGGGTTTGAACATAGCGTTGTAGTTTTTGGGAGATATACCAGTGTTTCTGTTCTTTTGTAGGTGTTCTTCAAAGCAGGACTTTTGGGTCTGCTAGAAGAGATGAGGGATGAAAAACTTGCCTCGCTCATCACAATTACTCAGGCTTTGTGCCGTGGCTTTCTCAGAAGGAAGGAGTTTCAGAAAATGATGGAGAGAAGGTAATCAAAATTAAGCCAGAGTAAACTCAAGGTCATTGGTCAGTACACCAAATACAGTGAAACTGTATGTTCTTTTTGCTCCACCTCTTTCCAGAGAGTCTATTTATATAATTCAGTACAATATTCGCTCCTTCATGAATGTGAAACACTGGCCGTGGATGAAGCTCTATTTTAAGATCAAGCCACTCTTGAGGAGTGCTGAGACTGAGAAGGAGATGGCCATGATGAAAGTTGATTTTGCCAAGTGTAAGGAGGATTTAGCCAAAGCTGAGGCTAAGAAGAAGGAGCTGGAAGCCAAAATGGTTTCTCTACTTCAGGAAAAGAACGACTTGTGTCTGCAGATTCAAGCTGTGAGAAGAGAAACTATGAATGTTGCAATACACGGGTCAGTCATAAAAAACAAGAGTGCAGTCTGCATAAATGCTAAATGTGATTTTTGTTAAATAGGAAAGTGAGAGTTTGGCAGATGCAGAGGAGAGATGCGAGGGACTGATAAAGAACAAGATCTTGCTGGAGGCTAAAACCAAAGAACTAAGTGAGAGACTGGAGGATGAGGAGGAGCTGAACGCTGAACTGACTGCCAAGAAGAGGAAGCTAGAAGATGAATGCTCTGAGCTGAAGAAGGACATCGATGATTTGGAGCTCACCTTGGCTAAAGTAGAGAAAGAAAAGCATGCCACTGAAAACAAGGTGTGTTTCTGGTGGTCACCTAAAATAATGCTGCTGTGACCGAAGCATTTATTAGCCCTGTGAGGTCTAAGTCATGACAGGTGATAACCTTAACCCTACACTAACTCTATACTTTAGATAAAGGCTAAATTGACTCATTTTGAAGAGTCAATTTAGCCAGTTTATCATGTGTTTCTCAGTTTCCTTTGTTTTCCGATTGCCACGACTTAGAATAACAATAAAAAACATATATATATATTACACAATCTGATTGATTAGAGTTGCAGTTATGGTTAGGGTCATCACTGATGACAACTTCGACCTCAGAAGGTTAAGATATGTCTTTTTACACATTCAGGTGAAGAATTTGACAGAAGAAATGTCGTGTCTTGATGACACTATTGCTAAGTTATCCAAGGAGAAGCTGGCCCTCCAAGAGGCCCACCAGCAGACACTAGATGATCTGCAAGCAGAAGAAGACAAAGTCAACTCTCTAACCAAAGCTAAGATCAAGCTGGAGCAACAAGTTGATGATGTAAGCCTATAGCCAGTAGTTGTTTTTTTAAAAAAAAAAACATCATACCACACATCATGTGTAATGTGTACATCTCCATGTATTAGCTTGAGGGCTCTCTAGAACAAGAAAAGAAAGTTCGACTGGATGTCGAGAGGGCCAAAAGAAAGCTTGAAGGAGATCTGAAACTTGCTCAGGAATCCATAATGGATTTGGAAAATGGCAATCAACAGCTGAAGGAGCACCTGAAAAAGTATGTATGGGCACATCGTTGTTTAGCTCCTAATCCTTGCTTATATAAATAGATATGATTTTGCGCAACAGGAAAGACTTTGAATTAAGCCAGTTTGCATCAAAAATTGAGGATGAGCAAAGTGCAGCTGTACACTGTCAGAAGAGGATTAAGGAGCTTCAGGTACCTGCTGCAGAAATCTGGTGATTTTTTTTTTTCAAATATATATCTTAAAGTCAGTAAATGACATTGGGGTTTTTTTGTTGCTTTAACAAGGCATGCAATGAAGAGCTAGTGGAAGAGCTTGAAGTTGAGCGTGTTGCTAGGGCCAAGGTGGAAAAGCAAAGGTCTGATCTTTCCAGAGAGCTTGAGGAGATCAGTGAGAGGCTGGAGGAGGCTGGAGGAGCCACAGCCGCTCAAGTAGAACTGAACAAAAAGCGAGAGGCTGAGTTTCAGAAATTAAGACGAGACCTCGAAGAATCAACCCTACACCACGAGGCCATTGCTGCAGCTTTAAGAAAGAAACACGCTGACAGTGTGGCTGAGCTGGGAGAGCAGATTGACAATCTGCAGAGAGTCAAGCAGAAGCTAGAAAAGGAGAAGAGTGAGTACAAGATGGAGATTGATGACCTGTCTAGCAGCACGGAGATCATGGTCAAGGCAAAGGTAAGCTAAGCTAAATAAGGATACATATTTAACTAAGTTAAGAAATTCATATTGATGAGCCAAAACATCCCTGTCACTACTATATAACATCACCATTGCCTACATGATGTAGGTTCCATGTGTTTGGAGCTTATCTAGGCAGATCCTTTAACCCTTTGAGAGCTAAGTGCTCATAACTCGAACTCAAAAATAAAGTTGTAGTCAGACATTTTAATAGACTCAGCGTGGACATGAATGTCCTGGAGCTTACAAAATATGTAAATTTTTAAAAATGAAATTGTTCTGGTAAGTTAGGGTTCATAACCTTCTGAGGTCTATAAGTTAGACCTCAGAGGGTTATAACCCGTCCTTGATTGGAGTGGCCAGAGTTTTATGCATTCAAACTGGAAGC
>VOQK01012279.1:7240-19447 GCA_015052645.1 Benitochromis conjunctus
CTCTTCAGTCAAATGTGGTGGTAAACAGGGATGCAAGACACAAACAATGACATGACCTATTTCACATTCCATTTCATATTTGTCCTTTTTCCAGAAATATAAGCAAATAGTTATTTGAGGGCCGGTAAAATCAATACAGATAAAATTCAAACTCTACCACCCTGATGCTTAATCTGACAGGCAGAGAGCAATGGTACATGTTTTGTACAATAAAACATGTATGTACACTCACACACAAATATATATATTTACATACATATATACACAGTAACAGCATAAACATAGACTTTTAGGTAAGTGCTAGGGTTTTGAGAGTGGCTTAGTCACAGCCGTGCTATAGGGGTTAAGATAATACTGGTAGAGGAAGAATACACACATTCTTTGTACAGCATGGATGAGGCATCCATATGAGCCTTCGTGGGGTTTCTTCTTGGTGTGTGTGTGTGTTTTTTTTTGTTTTTTTTTTCTTTAGGACACTTGTCTTGTGACAAGAGGTGTTATGAGAGCTATTTACAGGACCTCCCAATTTAGGGAGAGAGGCGTAGTGCAAGTCTTTCTGGCTGTCAGTCACTCAGGATGTGCACAAAAGACATGGGGAATACTCCTTTTCTTTCCGGATCTCCTTCAATGTGCCCGATCTGGAGACAAAGGAAAGGAATATTGTGTGATTTTGTTTTTTTTAGTGCTGTCAATGTTAACACGTTAATATGGCATTAACGCGGTCATCACGATTAACGCGATGAAAATTTTTAACGCACTCAACCCGTCTGGAGCGCAGAATGTACAAACTTTGGACAAACTGCCCGAAATGCATTGACACAGACATTTCAGGTATTTTGAGTCAGTCTGCGCTCCAGATGGGTTAATCGTTAATCGCGTTAGTCGTGATGACGGCGTTAACGCGTTTAAGCTGCATTAACGCAGAGTAACCCTTCACACGGATTAATCTGAGTTAACTCGTTAATGACAATTTTGACACGTTAACGCTGACAACACTAGTTTTTTGTTCAAAAATAATACTTGGGCCACACTCACCCACCACTCCTGGTCCTCTTCCCCTGTTACTATAATCACCTCTCCTTCGACAAATGTCAGCTCGTCATCGTTGTCAGCCTGGCAGTCGTAGATCGTCTTCACCCTCCGGGCTTTGTTCTTCCCCTGGACAGAAACAAACAACAAAACCAGTTCAGTCAGACCACTCTGGCTTTATATGATTCATAACAGCACCATAACACATTTAGTTTGCCATCTAGGCTTCGACCTCATCACTCCCTACAAATATGTTACACTGAGAAAATGGGGCGTGATGATGAAATAAAAAGTCTGTCTTCTAGGTTCGTATCTGGGAAACTATTTTGAAGCTGTAATTAAATTTACTTTAACTTTAATGGTCACAGGGACAGTGCTGATCCAAGGTGATCGCTCTCCACAAATTGGGATGGCATCGCTGGAATATGACGAGAGGTAGTGAGGCGTTTGCTCCATTTATTAATAATAACTGAGATGTTATAACACATTTGACACAATAAAACAGATTTTATTTAAGAGTAACCATGTTTTTGTTGTAAGACTCCCGAGCATCTGGCAAGATCTGACAAGATCTGAACAAACCTTTGAAGACAGGTTTACAAAGGCATGTCGAGTAGGTGTCAAGTGGTGATTCTTTGATATTGGATAGTCGTGCATTGGCAGGGTTCGTACTTGTAAAGTGCACTCCAGCTGATTTAGTGGAAAATACACCACAGCTACCTGTGCATTTGATCTCATATTCATGGAAACTCTAATAGATATCTTAAAATATGTAAATGTAGGTGTTGTAAATTAAGTCCATGTCATATCTGGCGCACTGTATCAAACGCCTACGCGCCTAACCTCGAATATGCTGTTTATCAACAAATTTTGCACCAAAAAAGAGGAAGTGACAGAGCGAATGTGTATTCTGGGGTTTTACCAACAGTGTTTTCACTGAGTTTATTAAATAAAAGCAGCTTCATTCAGAGGCAATGAGAGTCTACAAATTATAGATTATAATTATAATAATTATAATTAAAAAAACTACAAATGATCTCAGACACAGAGGCCGAAACATTCAGGATCTTGAGGTAGGTTTGTAATATTTGTACTTTTCAATCTGAAAAAACATGACATTAGGTCCAAGTCTGGATTATACTGTGACAAAAACAATGCCAAGTTTACCTGATATACTGTAAACTTGCAGGCATTTAGGAACGCAGGACTTTGGAGTGTGTTGATCTGTTTGCATTAAGAAAGTGTATGCTGGAGGGGCTTTAACATCTATATACACAATAGCTGAAGTTTTATATATGAGTATATATACGAAAACTTAAAAATCTGTATGTTTATACAGTTATTTTGATAAAAATAGACCTGAAAACAGTGAAAGCACTGTATTTGGGGAATCCTTTGAAAGAATATGCAAGTCCATACCGTTGTGATCTTCCTTGGGAGCGGCACAGGTGTCTCTTGGGTTCCTGCAGGGGTCCCGTTGGTGTCTTCAGCAGACTGTTGAGATGGGTTCCCTATATTTGCCTGCTGATTAGGTGACGGCGAGTCTTGAGGCTGCGGGTGCGGTTGAGGATGTGGTTGAGGTGGTGGTGGAGGCTGTATTTGAGGCCTTGGCGTCGGCTCTCCGTGGGGCAGTCTGGGAGCAGACTCGACTGACCCAGGTTTCGGGGGGATGTCTGCAAGATGAGGCTTGGGAGGGAGGTCTTTGAGCTGGGGTTTGGGCGGTAGGTCACCCAGCTGAGGTTTGGGAGGGAGGTCAGAGAGGTGCGGCTTCGGAGGAAGGTCTCCAGGTTTAGGGGGGAGTTCAGACACCTGCGGTTTTGGGGGAAGGTCTCCCAGTTGAGGCCTCTCCACCAGAGGAACCTTCTGCGGGGTTTCAGTTGGCGGAGGAGACTTCTGGAAGACCTCTGGAGGAAGGCTAGGCTTATCCACAGACGGATGGTGTATGGTGTCAATCTTACGCAATGCCACTGTAGAGGTAACCACATAGTGACTCATTAATAACTTCTTTGAACTCCTTGCACCAAAAACACAAAATGTACAAAAGTCTGTACCTTTTTGAGGTAGTTTGGGAAGAACCCTTGGACCAAGTGTAGACTTTGTGTTGCTTGAAGTAGAGCTAGAAAATAATTCAGTGAAATATCTATATTTGAAAAAACAAAATATATTACACACACACACACACACACACACACACACGCACGCACGCACGCACGCACGCACACAAAAAGGCTTCAACAACCACACCGAGTTTTTGTGTGATACCTTTGCTGTTGAGGAATGCCTTCAAACTTGTTGGAAACAGGAGACATCTTAGTGACCGGAGGAGGGGTGGAGTCGCTTCCTAAAAATGAACATCGATGATGGCAATACGAGATTATTTAACACCATATTGGAGCGCTGGCCAAGAGATTAATTTGATATAAATATGGAAAAAAATCAACATGCTGTGATGGTTAAAAACAACAACAACAACAAAAAAAAAAAAAATGAGGGCGGCATCATCTGGCTGAGCTTTCCATGAGCCCCTTGTTATTTGGAAACTGGGGTTGTTGTGCAACTAAATACCATCCTTTTATTAGTGGTTGGGTTTTAGAGAGTGTGAGTGTGAGAGACATGGGAACATAGCCCCAAAAACAGTAAAAATTTACATGTCGTCATATCTTTAAGGAAAAGTTTGAATGTTTTTTAAATCAAATCCACAGCCGTATAAGCATATTTGTCTCGATATGCACTTTAAAGATATCAATAAATGGTGATTTGAGGATGTTCATGGTTTATAATGCAGTCATATGGAAGTTCTCTGCATATATTTAAACATTCAGACTCTGTAGATAAAGGAACAGAATTTTGGTACCATTTGTAGTCAATTTGTAGTCCAAATGCTGTTGGCCAATCAGGATTTAGCGATCTTTGGTTGAACATATTTGCTGGAACACATTTCAAAATCATCGATTACACTCCACCAAAATCTCGCTTTTGTTAGCTTTTTAAAATGTATCTGCTACTGTAAACAATAGCTTGGCCCGGGTAACATCTGGCTACACCAGAAGCCTGAAAAACCTCCCGCCAGAGGCTAAAGACGCGATTATACTTTGATGTGGACTCGAACAGCTGGAGACAGCGAGTCTAAGTAGCCAAATTGCTTGAAGCATAGTTGCAGTGTAATGCTAGTTTTTGTGGATCAGTGCTTGCAGCCACACAAAATTGGCTCTCCCATCCCCCCAGCCTGTTGTGACAGATGGCCTCTCTGAGGATATTTCTGCTGGAGGTTTCTTCCTGTTAAAAGGGAGTTTTTCCTTCCCACTGTCGCCAAGTGCTTGCTTAAAGGGGGGTCATTTGATTACTGGGGTTGTTGTGGTCTTTGCTATAATATTTATACCATAAAGAGCCTTGACATCACTGCTATTGTGATTTAGTGCTATAAAAATAAAATTTACTTGAATTCTTTTATTTCTGTTACTTTTTTATGTTTTATTGGAATTTCCTTTTCTTTTCTTTTTTTTCTTTTTTAAGTGTTTCATATTCTATTGGGGTCTTTTAAATTGAAAGCACTATGCTGTTTTTTTTAAAAGTGCTTGATAAATAAAGTTGGAGTGGACTGGACATCCACTCACAGCCACAGACATTAATTACAAACTACTCAACAAATGCAGCTTTACACATATGTATAGGGTGTGTAGAGGGACTGTTGATGACTCTTCAAAGTGCATAGGAGACAAAAATGAAAGAAACAGTTGAGATTTTTTTACCGGATGTTTTTAGGATTTTGCCTTTTGTTTATTTAGTTCCACAAACTACGTCCACGTATAAGCTTTAAAAACACATTTCAAGGTGGTAATTATTCAATGGAGTCTACCTCAGGTGGATACATGACCTACGAATCTCTGGGTAAGAGCGTATAAACTCAAAAGGCTCTGGAAAAACCTAGAAATGGGCGTACAGTTAACATTTGGTTTTTCACTCTCTCCTAATTTAAATAAACTTAAACAAAAACTTCTCTGGAGAATCGTGATCTTCCATCTTCAGACTGGAGCCATGCGCCTGAGTGAAACCAGCCCTACTGTTACAGAACGTGTGCTTGCATCTCACCCCCGGTTACGCCCCCTTTACTGTGTGGACTGTGAGAGAGTGGGCTTGGTGGGTCGGACAGGGTGCGTTTGTGTCCAGGAGGGGGGGGCGGTGGTCTCTTCTTGGACAGGGTGGAGCTGCCTCCTGGTGTGAGTGAAGAGGGAGGGCCGGATGGGGGAGGAGCTGGAGGAGCGATACATAAGACACATGAGGTGATGAAGCCCACCAAAAAGATAAACAATTTAAAAAAGAAAACAGGTAAAGGAGAGGATAATGAGGAGGAGACAAGTTAATGCAAGTAAAACAATATTGTTTGAACATATAAATACACACACACGAGTGTCTGGACGGGGACTTTTCTTATACGCCTGCCTTTATCTACCGGGACTCCAAAGCAGTCACTGGTCACCAATACAGAGAAGAGTAGGGTGAAAGCAGCTAATAGAGAGCTCAGCCAGAGAGGAATCAGCTGTGGTTAGGAGTTTACAGCTCATGGATGGTGGGAAAATAACATTTTAAAAAACTCACGTAGGCAATAAATAATTAAAAGCTTGCCTACATGGTGCTGTTATTGACTTAAATAAATGCCACCACCCCGTAAAAGTGAGCTGTAAAAGGAAGAAACAACTGAAGGATAACTGTATGTGGGGCACACAGCCGAGTAAGGAGGGAGAACATAAAACCAGGATATTCACTGATGTATGGTCGAGTGCCAGCCAGTGTGGCGTAGTGCGAATGAGAGCCAAGGAATGCCAAGTGTGGAGCTGAAAGAATAGAGAAACAAAAAAGAGAAAGAAAACAGAGCGAGATGAGGAGTGTGGGAGAGAATCTACAGTATGTCAGTCTTATAAAAGAGCTGCTCCCACACGCTGTAAAATAACAAGATGAAATCTTATCAGTGGCAAGCAAAGCAAAAAGAAAAAAAAAGAAAAAGAGGAGAAACGGTGTGAAGCCGGCCCCTGGGGAGCCAGCTCTTCAGCACCCACTGAGAGAGAGAGGGAGAAAGAGAGAGCGCCGCCAATGAAGGGTTATAGCGTGATATTCTCAATGCATCTATGACGTTTTCCCTCTTAATCTTATTTTTGCATAAAATGACTTGTTTCCAGTGCCGTTGTGGTTATTTACGGGTAGCTGAACCTGTGATAAATAATAATGCTCATTCTTCAGGGGCATTTAGTGGGGCAGTAACTAAAAAAATAAAAGCACAGTTCACACGAGAAGACGCCTCTGACACAGCCGCTGGCGTTGTTCCTTAAGCATCATAAACACTGGACCAACCGACCAATCATGTTGTGACGCTCAAGGATAAAAATACTACAACGTGGCTGAAGCGATAAAGCCTAATTATAGATAAGGTTATGGTGGACTTTCACCCATGACACTGGGATTTGTGACCAAATGGGAAACCAAAATTAAACGTGGAATTATTAATTTTTTGTTTGTTAGACATAGTGGACACAGTTCAGCTGGGTTTAAGCAAAGATTATGGTTTCAAAGACAACATTTCCCCGAATGCAGGAACTTCTTCTCAGCTGTAAAGCTCTGACATTACAAAAGCACGACCGGTCAGTTTGGATTATGATGTTTTGGGGACAACACCGACAGAAGTATCAGATTGTGGAGGGAAAGAGGGAGAGCGAGGAAGATACTTGGTACCTACGGGGATTTGTCGTCACTTTTCCAAAGATAAAAATGTGAGGAAAAAAAGGTCAAAATGAATATGAATGAAAAAATTGTGTTGGTATAGCTTAATATGCTCATGTGTACCGTCAAGCAAAGGGAGCAAACATACTTAATATAACATGGGTAACATTAGCATGCAATCTTCCTGCCAGGCATCCCCAGCTACTAAACCAATAACAGGCACTGCTTGAACTTCCTAAAATGTTTAGATCTGTGACATGCTCATAGTTATGTATAACAGCCAAAGATTGTGACTGCTGTATGGGAGAGAGGCATCACATTACATCCTCTAAAATCTTGCCGAGCTGTGCGGGTGGAATGACTTTTGAGTACTTCAAAAAGTCATATTGAGAAAATGAGAGCGAACTCTGGTCTCCATCTCTACTGTCAGAGATATTTAGGGAATTCATCCATCATTCTGTGTTAATGTGAGCTCTTCACTGAGTACGAGATATCTAAAAAAAAAAAAAAAAAATGGAGGTCATAGTTCAAGTAGTTTTCCAGATGATGGGGTTTTAAAATGGCCCTTTGAAAAACTGACGCTAGAAAAACTTAACTCCCTTTCCTTTAATTTATTTCATTTTTAAGGAAACTGATGTCTGTAGGGTCCTGAAAATGTGCATAATTCCAGTTAAGATGCGCATCGCTCAACTGATGTTGGCTGGCCTGCTGTAATCTACTTGTGTGTGAAATTTAGCATCCATAGTATGAAAAAATATAAACTTTTGATCCAAAGTCTCACATCTCTCATGTTTCTCTCTGCTTGTTGTGCTACTATGGAAAGCAGGCTTAGCCAAGGGTCACCAGAAACAGGTTAATTTGAAATGGAAACAAGTGAAATTTCACACCCCTTTGCTTTAGGAAAAATAAGATTCGAATGCTATGCGATGGATTAAATGACTGTTAAGATGGATGCTGGCAGCGTTAAGCTTATGCAGTGTTTTCAGAGAAAGCTAGCACAGGTCCACAGGGGGAGGAGTGTTATTTTTAATTCCAATATTGCAGAGACAGCACGCCCACAGTATACTCTGTGGATACTGTGCCCAGGCTAACGATTAAGTAAGTGTGTATCCTCCTTTGCCACCTTGCCCTCTGCTACAGCCGTGTTTTCCTGAACGTTTACAGTGTAAGCAATCTTAATGACACCCGCTTCCCACCCTCCGAGCTGTGTGCTGACAAATTGCATACCACTGCAGGGTGTGGAAACTGACTGACAGCACAAAGAAGGAACTTTCCATTAAAGTCATTACAAAGCATTCCCACAAACCTTATCCTGACTGCAAATGATCAAACATTAACAGACATAATAAAGTAATTTCCACAGGCCATCTTTCCTCCACAGTTATCAGCCACTGCAGAGCATGCACACAACCTTTAGACTTTTTGCATCACAGGCCGACATTTGCAAAAGGAGATATTAGCAGAATATGACCTCCTGAATTTATACGAGCTAGAGCCTGATAAATCTGAATGTGGTCAGAAAACTGATGCAGGCTCAAAGCCGCTCGGAGCAGCTAGGTCTGACCTTTGCCCTGGTTCCTGGGTGGCAGCGGCGGCCCGTCGGCCACCGGGGAGGAGCTGAGGTCGGTGGAGGCGCTGTACATCTGGTTAGTGAAGGCGCTGTAGGAGAGACGCTGCTGCTTGTCCCTCTGGCTGATGAAGCCCGGCAGGGAGAGCTTGTCGTGGGGTGAGAGGCTGGAGGAGTGGCAGAAGCTCTGAGGCCTCGGGGAGCGGTCCTTCTTGATGGGACTGGGCTGCAGAAGGACATATGACAGATGATACCGAGCTGACATCAGTCACTGTAACCTGAGCATAGACATGATAAAAGATGGATGCAGGTCTCTGCCAGTGCAGAAATGCCCCAAACCTGCATTCTTTACAATGGCCAGCAGATGGCCTCTGTTTACAAGCATACTTCTAGATTTTTGGGGAAAAAGACCCTCAGCTTGTTCCCAAACATTTCCATGATGATTTTATCAGCTCACCTGCTAGTTTCAAGTCATAATTAATAAAAGATGACATTTTTTGTAAACTCTAAATCATTTTAAGAGTCATAAAGGAGGATTATACAGAATATACTCACTGGCTAACGACTTACCAATCACAAAATTCCTCTATAATACCGCAGAACTGACGCCACATCTAAAAAATTACATATTTGTGCTTTAAGCTGACGAAAATATACATGCAGTCAGTAATACTGAACCTCTATCTTGGCAATGTTTAAAGGAGTTTTTACACTTTACTTTGAAATGCTTTTTTAGAAACAGATGACAAATAACTGTTGCTTTAAGAAGCTTTTAAGTCACTATGAACTACTTCAGTCACTTTTCTAAGCAGGCTTGCTAACTGACGTGTTAAAATAATGTCTCAAGTCTACAAAATTTGGTTTCCTTTGCAGAGCCTGAGAGATGATGTTGCTCAGCCAGAGCTACGAGCTGATATCGGCTCATCACCGATACATACGTAGCGCTTATGTGGAGCAGTTTGATGAGTATGGTCCTGGAGTAGTTTTCAGCTCACATCTAACCTGCTGTTGCTTAAAGCATAAAAGCCTGTCGAAGAAAGCCCGACATCTGCTTGTTCTGACCTACAAATGACACCGCATTACTACACTCCGTCGCATTTCCTTAACCTCGCCTTAGTTCTTTACTTTTATATTCTTACAAATCTTCAGTTATCTTTTTTTCCTACCACATTAAACCTTTTTAGCAAATCATGCCGCATTACGCCACGGTGCATTTAATCTACTCTAAAGGGAAGACGTATCTTCATCCACCGTTAACTTCAGCCTCTATGTCAGGGTGTCAAACCAGATTTATTAGAATTGTGTATTTTCTAAGTAGTTTTTATTGTGTGGAAATGAGTAGTTTTAGTTTTGTTTGTATGAGTTTTTATGTTCAGTTTTTGAAACCCAGTTCATGAAATGTGGACATTCTCAGAACAGACTTACACTTCTTAACACTAAAAAAATGTTTTCTTCATAGATTATCATCAGTCTGGCTCATTTAAGGTCAAATTTATCTGCACGTGACCCACGTATGTACTAAAATGAGCCTGACAGCCTTGATCTACGCATATGAATCTATGGGGAAGTTCTTTTTTGGTGATGTGGAGGCGACAACAACAACAATAAAGCATAAAGCGAGACAGCCAGTGGGTTGGCAGAGGAAACCTGAACAGTCATATCTGACCTTCAGTCTCACTCATATCCAAGCTTTCTTATTAAATTCGGTGTCGTGCTCAGACCTTATCGTCGAGGTCGTCGTCGCTCTCGTCCATCTCCTCCAGTCGGAGGCTCCACTCGTACTCCACGTGGATGTGTGGGTTGAATTTCCCCTCTGCGGCCTGCACGAGCTGACACACACAAACAAATCTGTTAACTCAAACTGCAGCTCTGCACAAACAGATCATTACTAAAATTTGAAAATGGCTACGAGACAGAGAAGGTGGATCAAAACTGGCTGCTAATTAGAGCCCCCCCCAAAAAAACTATGAATGGGAAGAAGAAGCAGCGCAGTAAGAAATAATGATGCAGCATGAAGAGACTAATGTCACAGGTTAGACTGAGTCAGAGCCACAGTGAGCGCTGAGCATCAGTCATCATTCTTTTCCAGACAGCAGTAATTATCCAGTTTGTGAACACAACACAACCAACAGCAGCAGCTAAAAACAACGTTTATTATTATCATTTCTTTTTCTTCGTGAATTTTAAAGATTTTATTTTACTTTTCTCACTCCCTTCCCCACACGCGTACCTTCAACAATCATCCACAGCTTGCGCTCAGCCAGTCAATAACAGCCATTATCTTAACAGTCGCTGATTTTGCTTTATTATGTAGTAGTATTATTTCCTCTCGTCTCGTTTCCCCTTTGTTCATTACAGTCAAAAAAAAGAAGCGGGCTCAACTAAAAACAAAAAACAAACAAACTGAAACTTGGGAGATTTAACTGCTCTTTGCAACCATGGATGATGTACAAGACACAAACATGAACATCTGGAGGTTGTTTAGAGATGGAGATATTACAGATATACAGTATGAACTCAGGGTGAGAAGGTATGTTTAAAAAAGCAGGAAAAATATGAGGAATAAATATGATGATGCAAATTTTGAAGTTTTTTTTAAATATAATGTGGCACAGAAATATGAAACCGCAACATAAATGCTTAACAAATTTATTAGACCGAGAAAAAAAAATGTTAGAAATTTGTAAAAGATCTGTTCCAAATGACGTAATTAATTTTTTTAATACCCAAATTCTGAGAAGTTAGAAGTTAATGAGTCATAACATTAAACCACAAAATAATTTTTTTCTGTGAGTAAAGTAGTTGTAATTTGGCATATTAAAAAAATAATAACAAGCTTTACCCTTTTCTGCTTTTTTTTGTAAAACTGTAAATTTGAAAAATGGATAACAACAATAATCACATTTTAGCATTAAAACTATAGCTTTAACTAAAGAACTTATAGATACTGTTGTATTAACAACACAGAGTAGCTTAAGTAACACTTCAACATGAATTATTTGGGATATATTTTATTTATTTATTTATTTTGCAGTCTTTTATTTATTTTTACAATTAACTGGAATGAAAATTATCCTCATTATTGAGGCACCAGACCTAAAATTCTACTATAACACAAAAAAAATCTCTGTTTGCTTTTAAATTCCTCCTACACGATCAGGAGCAACTAAAACTGGCACACAGATATGTCTTAGGCCCCTGCAGGTTCTCATGATGTCATCATTTTGCCTAGCAACAACCTAGCAACAGGCCAAAATGACCCATTTGTAATGTTTAAGCACCTGCAACACTTAACAACACTTAATTTCACAACACAAATATTTTATTTACACACTGGACTATTTACACACATGCTGCACACTATCTGGCTCTAATTTAATGATTTGATGTCAGTACAGGATGATTTCACCTTTTATACTGTCCACCTGTCGAGAAAGGTGCGGGTGAAATAGACTGAAGTCCCCCCGGCTTACCTCTCATTACATCTGAGAGCAAAAGGACTTAACACCCAGCCTTTTATGTGTGACACAAAGTGCAATAACTTAGATCGTCTATATGCGCTCTTGCTAATAGTGAATCATCCTAATCACAGATATGATTTAAGTATAAATCTAGTTAATATGTAAATAAAATGTTGTTATAGGCACATTTTCCTGTAACCATAAAATATTTGTCCAATTGTGTTTATTTTTCAGAGATTCCAAAAAGCATTTAAAGTGTTTCTCTGTCTTCTTTGCTCATATGACCGTTAATAACAAACGTATATCAACAATTACTTCCACTCTGCTGCTGCTGCTGCCGCCCGCGGCTGGAGAGACCTTTGACTGCCATCTAGTGTTCTCACTAAACTGCCCGGTAACTGATGAACCCTGTATGTAGCTGTGTGTATGTTTGGGGGG
>VOQK01012293.1:4273-16967 GCA_015052645.1 Benitochromis conjunctus
GTGTCACGTGATCGCATCTGACGGCTCACAAGATGAACACTAACATGGCGGTGTGCATAGCTGTGATCGCAAAAGAGGTGATGATTGTTGTTATATATCACAGGTTTGATTTCCGTGTTGTGTTTATAGCTCAGCCGTATATTGATAGACGTATCTAAGCACATGTTAGCTTTCTCTGAACGCTGTGAGGGTTGGCAGGTTTAACTGTACCAACATGGCTAACGTCTAGCATTAGCACTGTGTAAGAATACCTGCTGTTACAGTTTTCTGAATCTTTCCCGAGCAAGTACTACTAAGATGGTGTCTTTAACGGGTTCTTTCGTGTTTCTCTCTAAATTTGTATGTGTTTTTGCCAGAATTACCCGCTATATATCCGCAGTGTTCCCACACAAAATGAGCTGAAGTTTCACTACACAGTACACACCTCTCTGGATGTGGTGGAGGAAAAGATCTCAGCTGTGGGCAAAGCCTTGGGAGACCAGAGAGAGCTGTACCTGGGTCTGCTTTACCCAACAGAAGACTATAAAGTGTATCCTTTATTTTTAAGTAATTTTACTGCTTTTATAGCCATCTGTGTACTTCTGTTTTAATTAAATCACGTTTCTTTCACCAAGGATAGATTATGATCTCACCTTAGACTAATTGTCTTATTACATCTGGGGAATATAAATAAATAAACCATTACACTTCAATATTTTGCTAGGAAAATAGGCACAGTAATTTATTGAATTGTGCAAGTGTAAAGAGAAATGCAGTATATGCTACAGTTTATACAACCCTAACAAGCTATTAATAATTCAGTATTTTGTATGATCACGTTTATTCTTCAGCAGAGCCTGAACTCTTAGACAAGCTTTGTTATGTCTTTAAGTGGGCTTCAGGAACAGTTCTTCAGGCATTTTGAATTATATGCATTCATAATAACTTCTACTTCTAGACACTTTTCCACCAAAACCAGAACTTGTCTTAGCTGGAATGTTTGGTTTCCTGAAGAAAACACTATCCTTGACTTGTAAAATAGATATGGGTATGTGACCAACTCAAAGGTGAAATTTGTAATCGTTGTCGACTCATCAAATACATCGTTGCGGGATAATGAAATAAGAAGTGTAAGTTGAGTTTGTCAAGAGTCTACACACGTTCAAACTGAGCTGAGTAGAATCCGGATGACAATTAACCTCACATTTCATACAAAGTATAGAAACATTTAGGATGCACTGCACACAGCTAGAACACACAACTCAGGATTAGAACATTTTATCTTCATAACAGAGCCTTGTTTCATTTTCAGATGTTTAGGAAGTTACACAACTCGTTTACCGACGTAATGTGTAACCCATTCCACAATCCTGGAGACACCATTCAATCCAAGTGAGTATACGTGGACGTTGCATTTGACATCCATTTATTCCAAGTGATGTTTAACCAATAATCGATCCTCCTCCAGGGCCTTCGATGGGATCGTTTCTGGAATGATGGTACAAACTGCCTGATGTACCTTTTACCCAGTCTGCTGATCCTCCGCTGTACATAAACACCCTTTATTTTATTTACTCTTTTCTTTAATTATGAAATACAACTGTAATAAAACTGAACCATTAGACATCACTGTGTGTTATTTTACTATAAGTGGAACACCAGATTATTTTTATTTATTCACATACATAGCAAAGAACTTAAGTTATACATAAGGGGAAAACTTAGATTACATTGCAGGCAGCAACACAAAACATTCTTGTCAATTTGTAAAAACAGATGCAACTGCATAACATTTTGAGGATTGTCCCATGCACTCACAGCAACATAAGCTAATAAAGCGACATCTCTGAATTATGCACATCTCACCTACATCACTGTGGTCATTTATGCACCTCTCATAATTGCCAACTTGATAATGCATGGAAGAATTTGTTTAAAATGACTTTTGTCACTTTTATCCTCCAACTTTATGCTCCGGGGTAGACCTAACGCTGCTGAGGGTAGTGCTGTCCACTCGACCCTGCCCCCAACTCCTCTGATGGCGGTGTGATAAGCAGCAGACATGGGTAACGTTTAGACGTCTGCTCATGGTAGTCCATGTGTCCCCACTGTCTTTTCCCCACTGGGGCTCCTCCGTAGTAAGGGTGGGGTGTTTGATGTTGTGGCCTGTTCGACTGGTAACGGAACCTGCCTCGAGAGCTGTTGTGGTATCGGGGTGGACGGTAGCCACGACCTCTGCCTCTCGAGTGGGCACCTCTGTGCCCTCCCCTATCAGTGGTGCTGATGCCTGGCATGTTAGTCCTCTTGGGCATTACCTTCAAGGCAAAGAAGGCTCTTTACTGGTTAGGACTAATTTGGTTAAAAAGACAAAAATCACTAACAAGGCAAAATATCATTTTTTCCCCAGTCTATTTCTTTGTCCTAAGCAAAACTACTAACAAAAAGGTCTAACTGGAAACTTGCTTCCCAGAGATTTTTAAAGTCTGATTTTTTCATTCCAACCAAGAACAGTACAAGAATAAAGTATACGTTTGTTTATTCCTAAGCAAGAAGATTATTTTGGTAGAATTTGGTAGAGTTCTTGTACAAGCTGTGCATGTACAACAAATGTACAGAGATTTCACTGGCATATTTGTGCACCTTAAATCCACAGGTCTTCAAGAAGGGATGGAAAAAAAAGAAAAACAAAATGCATAGTACCCCCTCACCTTTAAGACTCTTCCTCTGAACAGAGTCTCATGCAGTCCAATGGCACTCTGTACAGAATCTCGATCGGAGAACTCAATGTAAGCAAAGCTGTGAAGATCAGAACAGACCAAAAGCACCAATTAGACATGGCTCCCAACATTCATGTAGATGTATGCTATGATCAAACAATGTTAGGGTTGCAAAGTATAGATATATAAATGCAGATTGAACAGACCCCTTAGGATGGCCGGAGAACCTGTCACACAGGATGGTAACTCTGTTGACAGGACCACAGCCATTGAAGTGGATCTCCAACTCATCTGCAGTGGCTCCATAGTCTACCTGAGATTTATTCAGTGTGTTAGACTAAAACTGTGACACCCCCCCCAAAAAAAAGATCCAAGTGTAGAAATGAATGTTCTTACATTTCCAACATAGATCGACCTGTTGTCTGCGTCTATCCTCTCCTCGGGAGTCATGTTGTAGAAAGGTCCTGTGGAGGAAATGGACTTTATGCACTGCTTTTGCACAAGTAACACAGAACGTACAGTCTACACGAGGATTCATGCTAGGTGAAACTGTCAATGATTACATTCACCAATATCATTTCTTTGACAATACACATCTCAGTCTGGCTCTTCTCTGACTGCATCTCTGCTCAGAGCAGGAACCAAAGGGGAGGATGGGGGGGAGGGAGACGCACAGAGGCAGAAAATAGCCACAGGCAGCGAGGACACTTCTGGTTCTCTGGGGCTCACTGCTTCGTCTCATTGGGCAGTGATGAGGCACAACACTCGCAACCACTGTGAAGCGTCCCAGGTGTTGGCCAGATGGAGAAGAATGTGGTTATCTCACCTGCCTGGAGGCTGCAATGCTACACACACCTGGCTAAAAATACTGTTGCGGCTTCCCGCATGCATTTAGCTATGCAGCTATACAATGTGGTACAACAAAGCACCGCTCCACAGATGAGATGCAAGCTGTCTCACCAGACTGAAGGCTGCTGGTCAGGAGCTGCATGTCCACTGCATCACACCTCTCCTCCTCCTTCAGTCTTTCCGACTCTTCTTCCATCTCCAGCTCCTGCACCCTGGCCTTGATGGCCAGCAGCTCCTGGGACACAACCAAAAAAAAAAAAAACTTTAAGCAACTTTGGACTAAAGTAAGACACTCAGCAATGGTGGCAAATAAAGAAAAACAGCTGCAGAAATATTTGAATCTTATGGGTAGTAGTACAATTAGTGGTCTCCAACAGCATCATTTAAACACAGGCCATTTTTTTAATGTTCATTTGCACTTTGAGGTTAGAGGCTTGGGCAGATTTTGTCAAAGGGTTCATTGGCATCCTCTGGAGGCTAGAGAGCATTGCTTATTCCTGCTGGGTTAACTTTAGTTGGGAATCTTCCCAGATTCACTGATCTGAAACTAGGCTTTTTGTGCTACTTCTGGATCCTGTGATACAAAGATACTGACTTTTGTCCCTCGTATGCTCCCAATATCTACTGCATACCCACGTAAACATGAACTAACCTCGCTTACAAAAAAAAATAAAAAAAATGTTCAAATTGAGCTGTCCTGCTATTTTCGGGCAGCAACATAATCTAATCACGCCTGAAGTGCAGCACAAAACGTAGCTGTAACCGCACTTAACCCGGACACACAATGCGCCGAGTGGCCCAGTTTTTCCACTCTGCATCTTATATTAGATGTGGCTCACTGGTGCTCTTATCGCACAACGTTTGTCGGGGATAGCCTACAACACGACACTGCGTTTGCCTAGCGTGACGAGCGTCGTTTATTGCACCGCGTCGACATATAGCACACAAGCAAACAAATAGCCCGTGTCAAACATTATTTTTGCCCACCGCTAGCACAATAATAGCCCATGCTCACCGGGTCCTCCGTGAATTGCTCTCCGATGGACTCGCCCTCGAGGTAGCCGTACTCCAGATGATTTTCCGCCATGCTTACTGCTCACACATAGCATCTGCAAAGCTGACTGCAGCTTGCCAAAACCGCCACGAAAAAATATCCCCGACAGGGAGGAACCCGGTGGACGGTCCGCAAACAAACGCGACTGCACAATTTGAGGTAACCTAATAGATATCACCTGTGAGTGAGGCGCATGGCGCACGGGACTGATTGACAGACGAGCGCACGTGAGCGCGGTTTTTCTTTTGTGTGGAGGCTCTTCCTCTCAGTGGCGTACCTACTTTACGTGGGGGCCGTGGCTGCCCCCTACACTACACACAGACACCTCACCACAGCTTACCCACATGAGTGAACTGGTAAAACTATAACCATAAAAAGCCTGTAAAATAATATATGCGCATCTCATTCTTCATTGTAAAATTTGATTTATTTAATAAATTTAATATTACTAGAACTTTCTAATAATGAGCCTCTAGACTCCCATTTTAACATACCCAAATTTTTCAGCGCAGATGAACATATTTACTGCCTGGTTTTAAAAATCAGGCTCTCTATACTTTATTTTCCCCTGATAACAACTGTATGTATAAACTACCCAAGTGAACTTTATTCAGACTTAATATGCATGCATTGCTAGTACGGGGGCATGGCTCTTTTGAGCAACACTTGGGTGTCCCTGTATCAGTCTTAACTATCATTTTAGTTCATTTTAGTTACTGATCTGAAGTGAACCTCCTGACCTCTGTGTTGTTGGTGGCTTTTGGATTATTATAACTGTGATTATCTGTCGAAGCTTTCCATCCATCCTCTTGCCTATGTGATGCACCCATAAAATCCAACCCCAGGAACACACCAGGTTTGTGTCTGTGAATCACATCTCCAATCCAGTATTTTCCTATCCTTCGCATCGCTTTAAATCACACCCACACTCCCTATCTGCTCCTAGCATTGTATAATGATACAGATAACGTGAATAAGAAAAGAAAATATGAAAAGTAAAAGACTATAAAGAAGAGGCTTTAGAGACTCTCTTGGCAAAGTAAATGCATTTGGCACACCAATGCATTCACATCTGCTTGCTAAAACTGCAGGACAGGACAGGTTAAAAGAAATAATAATAATAAAATTATCCAGAACAGAGAGCTACTACTAGGAAGCTTCAAAAGTGCACTGCATTTGGTGGAGTATTATCTTGAGTGGGTATAATCAGCTCAGGTGACCCTAACCCTTATCGATCTAGTTAGTATTAGCTGATAACATATATGTCCAAATATATTTAGATGTGGTGACGACTGTCAGAGGCATCAAAACTGTACCCGCAAACCAATGGGTTTTGTTGCATCTTTTATATACAGTTAGGTAGGTTTTACAGTTTTCTGTACACCACTAAAGTGGATTTTAAATCAAGCAATCAAGATGGGATTGAAGTGCAGACTTTCAGATTTAATTCAAAGGTTTTCACAAAAGTAAAGGAATTACAGCCATTTTTATACATAATCCGCCATCCAAAAGTAATTATACAAACTGACCTAGTTTTAAATATAAGGATTGTTTTTAATACATGGATGAAAATCCTTTGCAAACAGTGTTTGCCAGAAGTCTAGACTTTATGGACATCACCAAATGCTGTGTTTCCTCCCTTGAGACACTCTCTAAGGCCTTTACCGCCGATACCTCCAGTTGCTGCTTGTTTGCGACTCTTTCTGTATTCAGTTTTGTCTTCAGTAATTGCAAAGCATGCTCTACTGAGTTATTATTGGGTGACTGACTTGGTCATTGAAGAATATCTTATTTATTTACTTTGAGAAACTCTTGGGTTGCTTCAAGTCATTATAATTTGCACCGTGAAGTGCTGTCCAATCAATTTTGCAGCACTGCACTGAATCTGAGCAGAGAGTATAGCCTTGTACACTTTACAATTAATCTTGCTACTTCTGTCAGCAGTCACATCATCAGTAAACACTATTGCTGCTAGGTCCACTGGCAGCCAAACATACTCATGCCATAACATTACCTTAACCATATTGGACAGGTAATGTAGTATTCATCGGATCATGAGCTGTTTCTTTCCGTCTCTATACTTTTCTGTTTTCATCATTCTTTTACAGGTTCATCTTGGTTGCATCAGTGGTTAGCACTGTTGCCTCACAGCAAGAAGGTCCTGAGTTCAATTCCACCATCAGGCCGGGGTCTTTCTGTGTGGAGTTTGCATGTTCTCCCCGTGTTTGCGTGGGTTCTCCCCGGGTACTCTGGCTTCCTCCCACAGTCCAAAGACATGCACTTTGAGGGGATAGGTTAATTGGAAACTCTAAATTGCCCATAGGTGTGAATGTGGGAGTGACTGTGAGTGCGAATGGTTGTCTGTCTATGTGTGTTAGCCCTGCGACAGACTGGCGACCTGTCCAGGGTGTACCCCGCCTCTCGCCCTAAGACAGCTGGGATAGGCTCCAGCGCCCCCCGCGACCCTGAAAAGGATAAGTGGAAGCGAATGGATGGATGGATGGATCTTGGTTGCATCTCTCCAGAAATGTTCAGGATACTGTTAGGTGTGTTCTGGCCCTCCTGTTCTTGAGTGTAACCAGTGGTTTGCACCTTATTGTAAAACCTCTGTATTTCCATTCATGATGGCATCTCTTGGTTGTAGACCTTGACAATGATACTAAAGATGGACCGATCCGATATACAGTATCGGGACCTAAATTACTGGATCGGATATTGGGGAGAAATAAAAAATGTAATCCGATCCTTTAAATATCACAAAAGCGCCTCACAAAACTTGCAACATGGCGTAACCCAGCTCATGACCTTAGCACGTCAGAACAGTGTCACGTGATATAGCGGCTGTGGTGTGCGAGACCTGTCAGCGGTCTGGAGTTACTTCACACTGAAAGCATTTGGAGCCTTGCTACGTGCTGCCAAATCGGCATTTCATCTCCAAGTAGGCTATCACAGAGAAATAAAGCAAGTGTGTAAGTTCATCTCGCTCGGACGTCTGTGCGTTGTCATTGTGCGTTGTCTGATGGTACAATGAATAGACTCAAGTTTTACAAAAAGCAGTGTTGCAGGCTAAACTGTTTCGTGGTTCAAAAAAAAATTACGAAAAAGACTTTTTTTCATACTTGTGTTAAGTTCTGTATAGAAATTACACAAAATTCAGTCTCAGGTTAAATGTGATAGAAACAACTTACACTGACATCCATTTGATTAAAGATGAGTGTCATGAGAAGCAATGTTTGCATTTATTTGCACTGCTTTCCACTCTGGAAAAACAGTTTCACTGACTATAAAAGACTTTATCGGATTCATATCGGTATCGGCAGATATCCAAATTTATGATATCGGTATCGGACATAAAAAAGTGGTATTGTGCCTTCCCTAAATGATACGCCTACCTCCTTGAGAGTGTTCTTGACAGTATTTTGTGATCATTTGCTTTGGTTGTTCTCTGTGATCTCCCACGCCTTTACATGTCGCTGAGCTAAGCGGTGCACCTTTTGAAGATCGTACCAGACAATAGCACTGCCCACTTTTGGCCACTAATGTTTTTCATATCTCTGTCTATTTTTCAGTCTGATGGGTTCCTTCACTTGCAACAACATCTCACACGGGAAAATTCCCTTGAAAAGTTACCAGATATGTTCAACACTTGGTATTAACTCCAAATCTTGTGTTTGACCTAACTGTAGGTGCCAGTTGGTGTCACTCATAACATCAATATCACATTTTGTGCTGAAGTGTCTCAAAAAGATATGAGGAAGGAAGCATGTACAATAAAAATCTCAAAACTGAGCTGCTAAAAAGAATTTAGTCAATTATAAGTCTGTTATTTTATTTTATGTATTATTTTATTTCTCCAGTGAAAAAGGCCTCATCTGTTGATATTATGTTCAGTAACCACTTGAAAATACCACAAAGATTCTGACATAACACCAGATAAACACATGAGAAGAAATAAGTAAATAAGATTAAAAGGTGGGGAGAGGTTTTGCAGCTTTTGATAAACATAGCCACATACCAAATGTGTCATTTAAAAATTGAGAAAATATAGAAAAAAATGCAGTAAAAAGGTGTCTGTTGTTTGGTTATCCCATTAACATACATTGACCTTTTCTCTTCCCTTTTCTCAGTCTTCCTCTTCTTTTAAATCACACTGCCAGACTGACATAACCTGCTGCAGCTGTTTAATTCAGTTCAGCTTTATTTATATAGCGCTAAATCACAACAAAAGTTGGCTCAGGGTGCTTTATATTGTAAGATAAAAACTCTACAATAATACAGAGAAAACCCCAACAATGAGACGACCCCCGATGAGCAAGCTTTTGGTGAAAGTGGAGAGGAAAAGCTCCCTTTTAACAGGAAGAAACCTCCAGTAGAACCAGGCTTAGGGAGGGGTGGCCATATGCCGTGACCGGTTGGGGGTGATGGGAGGAAGAAAAAACTCATACATATTGTGTCTTTAATGACATTTCTATAGAATTAGCCTGGCACATGTAGGAGCCCTGGGAAGGTTTGGATAACTTTAAAAAATGTAAAATAAAGTTCTACGTTTTAGATGTAGGGAGACAAGTCCAGGATCAACATTGCGTCTGACCAATCACATTGTTATGGTGTCATAACTTTGCAACTTGGAAAAAACTGCCGATGCCCACTAAGGAAAAAAATCCAAAGAAGGGGTCAGTTGAGGTCAGGGTTATGGATGAGGGTTGAGATGTGATCATGAATGGGTTTAGGGTTACTGGGCTACAGTAAGGTGTTATTGGATTAGGGTTATGTTTGGCATGTGGTGTTATGGTATTTCCATGTTACAAAACTATGGCATCACTACAATTTGATTGGTCACTTACATTGTTGAACCAGGACCAACATTAGATTTGGTGACAGACCTGTCCAGGTGTGTGTCTCATTATAAGGAGCGAAGAAATGAATGATAAGATTTTGATTATAAAACACTAACAGGTGGTCCAGAAGAGGCTAAAAGTGTAATGAGATTTAATCAAACTATTACATTTACTTTAGTATAAAATCCAAAGCAACAGACAGTGCACAAAAGACCTAAAAAAAAAAGCCGGCAGAGTGGAAAGGGACAGCTCAGGTTGAGCAGTCTGGAGACAGAGTTAGAGAGACAAGGCTGAGATGATTTGGACATGTGCAGATGAGATAATGGACTGGAAGACCAGACAAAGGATGTTGAAGATGGAGCTGCCAGGCAGGAGGAAAAGAAGACCACAGAGGAGATTCACGGATCCAGTGAAGGAGGACATGGAGAGGGTTGGTGTGACAGAAGGAAATGCCAGGGATAGGGTAGATGGAGGCAGGTGTAAAGATGGAGATGGAGTGATGCAGCTGAAAGAAGAAGATCTAGTCAAAGAGGTGACTTTAATACGAGGCCAGGGTTGTGTAGTAATGTTTTTGTGTGCCTGTTGTAATATACTTAATGTTCATGGTATGTCTAGATTTTTTGGTGATGTGCGAACATTTGGGATAATGACTCCGTATTAATAATTATTTAATAACAAAGGATCATTTTTATTTTCTGGGCATGTAATCTTAGAATATTCCCACATTTGAAAAAGACAAGAGAGAACGGCAATGAATACTTCATTTCATGTTTTAATTACACAGTTACATTGTTCAACACAGACAATAACCTGAATTAGAATGTTTTACAGCTTCACACATCCAACAGAGCGAACAGTTAAAGAGCGGTATTAGCAACAGGGAGGAAAGCATGCAAGAAATAAATACAAATCAGAATTGAATTCTTCTGGCACAGTTTACTTCATCTAAAAATGGCAACAGGACCGTTTGAAGAGGGAAGTTAAACAAAAAGGAAAAGATCTTCAAAGCGCCATCCTTTCCTACAGAAACATGTTTTTCTGTAATAATGTATTGCACATTACAGTATAGAATGCTTCCCTACACATAAAAAATCCATAAACCTTTATTCGGTTTATGTAAAGATAAAAACAAGACCATCCTGAGCCATGGCTTTTGGGAAAACAAGTGCTGTATCCACTGTTTGCCACCTTAGCTTTCTACTGTAGCTATATATTGGAGCCTGTTTCACAGGAAGGACAAGTCAGCATCACATCTGATGAGCTTTGAAGCTTCTCTGGTTGGAGTTGGGAGGAACAAACGCCAACCTGCTAATATCTGTCTTCTCTAAACATGTGTTTTGCCCATATCATGTACATAGTTAAACAAATAAGACACATGGCCTATGCAAAGTGTTTGGAGACCCTTGGATGGTATTCACAACAGCAGAGCCCTTATGCGTTTGCCATATATAATATCTTCACAGAGAAAAGTAAATGACGCCACAGCGCTAATGCACTAATTGCATTTGTTTCATTACCCCAGCTGATCTTCTGCATCCTACTGTCCACTGAAACCAGGAGCTTGCTCTTTCCTGTGCAGATTTGAACTGCAGTCTCATATCTCACGCAATCAGTCACAGCTGATGTTCTCTACTGCTGGGACATAACACAAAAATTAGAACCAAAGTGAAATTGAACTGAGATGGTTGTAGCTTTTGGTTGTGTTTTGGTCATTTATAATGGTCTGTTGGGTTTGGCTTTGTTTCGTTTATCCGAGGGCTTACTCACAGACATGGAGGCACACACACACACACAGCGCGCTCGAAAGATGAACGGAACTGCCGCCACAATGTTGTGTGGATGTGGATGTTATAGAAAAACGTGCCACTGAACTGCAAAAAGCTGCTGCTACATACTGTGAATCAATGTGCCACTGTACACTGCCTGGGATGTTTCATTAAAGCTCTGAAGGTTTCAAGTAGTTTGTACAGAGACATAAAGAAAAAAAGACTTACAAAAACACACACTCGCAACCATATGCACGCAAGCACACACACCATGCGTTCATTTTTATCTCTGCAAGGCTTTGTGACTGTAAGAACACGCAATCAGTAGGCTGTTTGAAAGGAGAGGCTTCTATTATTTTTACAGAAGCACTTTTCAGTATGTAGACAACAAGCGCTTTGATTGCTTGAATAATAATTCTACACTTCTGAAACTCAGCCGGTTCATTGAGGGCGGTCTTCACTCCTGGGCTCTGAGCGTGTGTACTTCAGACACTTTGGTTAACTGGTGAAGCTGAGCTCTAACCTTTATTACTTCCGGTCTGCTGATTCACACCATTTCAGAACCTACTATGGCAAATACAGGAGTACTTTGGTCTGTGCTTTTATTGGTTTGGGACAACAAATGGCATGTCATGGTCAATTCTCTGATCGGTTTGGTAATACGGAGGTCTGACTGCATGTGTGCCTGTTACTAAATTCTAGCAGTATCCGTTTTGTTAGTGGGATGTGTTTTTAAAAATAAAAATAAAAACACTGAGTCTGATAGGAATAAATAGATTCAAACATTATGAGTAAAGACAGTTCCCTACAACGCTATTTCCTTTTATGACGACTTTTGAGCGTGCATGTGTGTGTGTGTCCATGTCTGCTCTCAACCCAGCTTTTCAAAGTCCAGGTCAACCTCTCCTGGTGGTTAGCTGTATGGTCACAGGAGGTAGCTAGTGTGAAGGGAGGGTTGTGAGCAGTGGTTTGTGGTAGTAGTGGAGGAATTTGACATCAGGGTAAAAGGAACAAGTCACAGAAAAAGAGGTCAGCGCCTCAACATGGTAATTCTAACACACATACATAAATGCTACACACGAATGAAGGGGTACCTTGCAGCTTATGTCATTTGAAATATGGTCTCAGATAGTCAAAAAAAAATAAAAAATCCAACAAAAACTAAAAAGCAACAAAGAGTTTTTGTTTTCCCATGCCCCAACTGCAAAAACAAAGTTAACCTTTTTTTCCCCTTTTGGTCCAAGCAAAGGAGGCCAAACATGTAAGCTACACAATAATCAATATAAAATACGCACACATATTCTGTCAAGGCTTTGTGACTGTTTAGTATTCTCATGTTAACCTTATTGCTGGGGCGCGTGGGAAAGCTTGGAAAAGAAAAAATAGAGTGAAAGAAGTTCTGCTACTCTCTTGGCCTGAAACTAAAGACCCCACCCCCCCCCCCCCCCCCCCCCCCACCACCCCCCACCCCCCCCCCCTCTCTTTTTTTAA
>VOQK01012300.1:8857-22444 GCA_015052645.1 Benitochromis conjunctus
TTTTTCGTTACTTTCTCATCCTCTTTGCCCTGTCAAGGTCAGATGTCAGTGCCTTGTAAGACGTTCCTGCCAAGGACAGCTGTGCTGTGCCACTTGACCACGCTCACTAAGCAGTGCTTATTTCCTGCTTTTCCCTCCACTTCACTGTTTTGGCGTCACGAGGCTAAATTGGATTTAGTGATTCACTGCTAATCTGTTAAGTTAACCGATGATCTCTCCAGCGCTGGGGAAGGGAACGCAAGTGGGCACTCGTTTTTTTGTTTTGTTTTTGTTTTTTTTACCCAGGAGCTGCCTGGCACCCATAAGGGATGGGGGTGGGTGTGAGGAAAAGCGAGGGGTGGTGGCAGGAGCAGGGAGGGGAAGTGGGGGGGGACAACTTCAGTTGTTGTTGTTGTGTAGGAGGAGGTAAAGGAAGCAGGAATAAGATGGGATGGGGAAGGAGACTGGGTGAAGTGAAGAGGCACCAGCATGGGGGTAAGCAGCAGCAGAGCTTCACCTCAGGGAGCGTTGGCTGGTGCTCAGAGCCAAGAGCGGGGATTAAATGTTCAGGACACGGGCTTAATCTTAGTGTTAATGTTACGTAAGGCCTAAGGTGTTGCCCCAGCGGGTGTTGACATTGAGAGGTTCAACTCTGCTCAGCGTGCTGTGGGAGGAACGCGGAGGAGGTGCAGGCCAGGAGGCAGGGATCATGAAGGTAACGCCTCCTTGTTTGGAGCGATGCCCGGGCTGGGTAGTGTTGAGTACAAAGACTGGGAGGGGATGATGCTGTCAGCCTGTGATTGAGGTACGCTGGCTTGATTGATATCCTTGTCTGGCTGTCTTGTGCCAAGCGCCTTAGTGTTGGCTTGTAATCCTAGTTTGTCTGACAACATCCTTTTTTGTTTTCTTCCACAGGGCAGCTCTTTGTGTGTCTGTCTACGGATGGGTGTGTTTGCACAGAGCAATGCTAAAATGTTTTGGATAGCCTCTTCAGAGCTGCCACAGAGTTATTTTAGATCTTGTTATTATTATGATGGTGCAGTCCGGCTGTTGTCCTAACTGCCAAATGACGCATTTATGTTCGTATCTCAGTTCTTCCATGAGTGGGTGTATTCCAAACCATCATCTCAGGAAGTTTTTTGTCATGCATTTCATTATTGTTGAGACTGTATTGTCTCACTTTTTTCAGTTTTTGTGTGATGGACATTTTTGGCAGGCAATCTTATAAAATCCATAAAAGTCAATGCAATGCTTTTTCTTTAATACAATGTAATATACTCACTAAATCTGTGTTTCGCATACATACACTCAGAAGGCCTTAATTATAATACAGTATTCTAAGGAGTCGTGAATAAAGCACAGAGGCCGCATTTCATGCTGCAAATGGGAAAGATAGCCACAGCATCCCTGGATGTCTCTATTATGAGTTTTCATTATCAATGTCCTACTCTCTAGCACAAAAAGGTCAAGTGCATAGCAATGTGCTGCATTCACCTGAGGGGTTTAGATCTTTCTTGTGCTTCCTCATGCATGTTACTCAATAAATACATGGATTCAGGTTAGCGGGAGGTAAAAAAAAAAAGGAAAGGAAAGGAAAGGAAGTGCATTACAATGTGCAGGTATGTGTGCAGGAGTGCGCAAAGGAGAGGATATGAGAGAGTGAGGAAAAGAGCAAGGGTGTTTGAGAAAAAGGAGAGAGAGAGAATGATAGAGAGAGAGACTGAGACTGACATGTCTTTTGGTGAAGCGGTGTCGTCTTCCACATCAATGTCTGATGCTTGTGCTGCCAGGTGCCGGAAATCTGGTTCAGAAAGGAGAGAAGAGAGAAGAAGGGGAAAGTAGAGAAAAAAAAGGCAGGGTAGATGGAGGATTTTTTTTTTTTTTTTCATGTGACGGCGTTGACAGCTCCCCTGCATTGCACTGAGCTTAAATAATGGGATGCTCATTTGCATAACGAGGGACGTTATCACCTCTACTGTCAAAAGAAAACACAACAACAGTTCTTCTGCTCCTCCCTGAGATAGATTGGGTTGGCCTACTTTAGCACTCTGGAGAGATGCACTGGAGCTCTGGCTTAGCCAAGCTCACACAAGAGCACACAGTTATGCGCGCGCACGCACACACACACACAGATGTATGTGTACACACACACAGTCACTCAGTCATGCAAACTTTTCGGAGCGCAACTCTGTTCTTCGCCCATTCAGTCCGGCATTCAGCTGCTGGCCTGCACCTCTGAAACACAGGTACACACACATTAAACTGTGCGCTCATTTATTGGCTACTCAGAATTTCTTCTGGACATGCAAGGTTCTCCAAGAAACCATCATGTATCAAACTGTTATGTTGCCACATTTTTATTTTATTTTTTTTACGTATTTTTACAAAGGCTTTGTTTTACCAGAACATGGCAACGCTCTCAGCTCCTCGTTTTTATACATCTGTATTCTATCCTAGCAGATCACATCTGCCATTTTGAAGATGAGCTGCAGATAGAGTAGAAAAAAGTTGCGGCTGGCAGCTCCACTGTCAATACAGTGCAGTTTCATGGGAAGAAACAAAATGTATTTCTCAGTCTGGAGGTAATGTTACAGTGTTGGTGATTAGAGCGTTTAAGTTAGCGGCACTTCCAAAACACTGTCAAACTCTCTGTGAACGAGGCGAGATCCTGACAGTGCTGTCTCCTCTCATAGTCGGTGCCTAGGAAGAAAAAAAAAATGCAAAAACTGATTTGCATGATATCGACAGTGAAAAACACAGCGGTTCTCACAACATTGTTGACAGATTCTTTGTCTTTCTTCACCCTCCCTTGTGGCTGCCACGATGCCACTTTTATTATTTTTTTTTTTCCCTCTCAGTATTTTGCCATATTTCATTTCATTTAATGCTTATTCTCCCCGACCCCTCCCTTCTGTCTTGCAGGTACAGATGCTGGAATCTTTGAGTTGATTGAAACAAATAGAAAGCAGGACAAAAAAAAGAAAGAAGAAAAGACAAAGCGAAGGAAGAGCGGAAACGTGAAGAGAAAGGGGAGAGAGAGAGAAGAGAAGAAGAAAGAGAAGAGAGAAGAAAGCTTGAAGTTCTTTAGAAAGAGGAGAGAAAGAAAGAGACGGGGACGATGGGGAGGAAAAAGATTCAGATCACGCGGATTATGGATGAACGCAACAGACAGGTAAGTCCCGGGGGGATGGGAGGATGGATGAGTATGAGGATGGGGGAGAAAAGGGTGGAGGAAGGAGGAAGGAGAAACACCCTACACCCCATATAGCTCTTAACAATGAAGGTTTCTGGGAGTCTGGGCAATATGCGAGCTGGGAGACAGAGCAGTCCTTGCAGGGAAAGTACAGATATTGCTTTTGGTGGAGGAGTTCCATCGGCTTAGAATAGCAGTGTTTGTTTCCCTTCAATCTAACAATCCAGTGTGAGGACACGAGGAGTGTACAGTGTTTCCTAAAATGGATTTTGCTTTAAAACTGTTGTGATTTTTAAAGCGCATTCTGCATATCACAGAGAGGTCTGAGGGGTGCAGCCTACACTCAACTGAAGCACCCTTCACACACCCAAGCCAGCACACCATGCCACCCTGTTTAGCTCCCTGCCAGTGGAATATTACCAGGCAGAGGGTGGTACCACCAGTGAGGCAGGGTGGAGGAAAATATAAACAAACAACCAAACAGAGGGCTCGAGATGGTCTGAAATGACACACTGGGATGCAAACACTGAAATGCTATTTTTCTCGAGCTAAATCAGTAACAGTGGAAGTGCTGTAGCTTTCCACTACTTAGAATAATACACATTAATTAAAAAAAAATGTCAGTGACCAATCTTAAGAGTCACCGAATCCTTGCAAGACACTCTCAACGACAGCTGGCATCACTTGAGACTTGAGATAATAAATTGTGGACACTACTGTCTCAGGCAGGAGACAGAGCTCTCTCACTGCCCTTGAGGCCCACAATCGATCACTTCCTGTGGCATAGCTGACCACTGACACTTTGTCAGCTTCCTGGCAGCCCAATTGGATCCATACGCTGCTAATGTGGCCCCTGGATCACAGGTCAAACACACACACGTACACACACACCAGCACACTCACAGTTCTGAACACAATCCGTTTCAATGCTGCTTGAGACTTCTACACCGCGTGACATTCTCAATAGTATTTCTGAGCCATTTCACAATGTGCTTTTATCAAACACAGTCATATGTGGCCGGAGCAAAGGCTCTGTGAATTGATTGGAGTGCGCCGGGGGAGTAATTGAAGTAGATGTTGGCCCTTGTCGTGACTAAGCTCAAGTGTGTTTGCAAGAAACAAGAAGATAATAGGAAGTGTGTGAGAAAGTTTGCATGCTGGACTCGAAGAAGGTCACATCAGAAACGTTGTTTCTCAGAATCACAGATGCAGCATAAAAATAAAGAGTGTAACCAAGAGACATGTATAGAGACATTTTTTGAAAAGTATGGAGGATGTGAGACGGTGTATCTTTGTTTGTTATTGGGAGAGCCAGACGGACAGACAGGCAGAGAAACAAAGAAAGAGCAAGGAAGAGGTCACAGAGTTTTAGATGAGGACTAAAACTATCGCGTTTCAGCAGCACCCACACTTCCTCCTTGCTGTTATCTCAGCCCTCCTCTCTTATCCCACCTTAGAACGGGCCCGGGCTCTTCGACTCCTGAGGAAAAGGAGAGAAAGAGGGAGACAGGAAGGACACCTGAGGGAAATCGATGCCTGAGATATCCGGGCTTCACTTACAGGGAGAGGAGAAGGAGGCAGGAGAAGAGACTGAGGGAGAGAGAAAGGGTTCATTGGCAAAGGAAAATCAATATATCGCAGGATTTTGTTGTTTTGATCCTTAAAACCATAGAGTGCTCGTTGATATTATGTACTCGTTGTTGCTTTTAAGCGGTTGCGATTCCTCCTGAAATTATATCATTGAGTCATGTGGAAAGCACCACATGTTCTGTGGAGCATAGAGTCATAAAACCTACAGCCTAAAAAAAAAAAATGACATCACCGTGTTTTGAAGAGGCGTATATCACAAGACAGGGACAGAGACAGACACAGAAACTTAAATTTTCTTTTTTAAAGAAAAAAAAAAACAGAAGCTCAAGCTTTACATATTTTCACTTCCTTTTTGAGGAAATGTCCCAGAGCCTGAGCCAAATAAACACCAGAGGACTTTGTGCAGTGTTGCTTTTGACCTCACATTCTTCACATACTTTCAGTGTTTTACGTGTTTCTGAAAGCCCTTCTATCATCTTAGCAGGTTACGATCTTGTTTGAATGTTGTTATAAAATAAAATATATTGTTATTTTCCATAATATTCATTTACAAAAGTTTTGGGAGTTGAATAAAAAAAAAGCCAAAACAGGATATGGCACAATTCCTGGATTGTCATTCAATACCAATATAGGCCGACTGTAACATTTCCTTGCTTATGACACTCTTTCTAACGCAGTCCCCTTTGGAGTGGTACCACTCTGTGTAGCTGTCAGCGCTACCTTTCCACCTACAGGGCTTCAGTGCCTCCTCACCCCTGCCCTCCATGCAGCTGCAGCATCGTATTGGGCACAGGGCCTGGCTCTCTCTGGGCGGCCACTTTGGGCTGCCACCTCCAGGCCCCGAAACACTTCCCAAGAGCAGTGGCAGAGGGGCCAGGCCTCCCTGGCGTTGACTGGCTGCCCGGAGTGCTGGACAGTGGGCAGCAGTGTGTGAGCCCTGGCTCCAAGCCGCCCGACCACTCAGACCCTCTCCTAGCCTCGGGCACATGAAAGAGCCCCCTGTGTCATAAACTCATGGGCTGTTCACAAAGAGCAGACTCTTGAGCCAGCTTGCAAACGCGCACAGATGGGCAGGCGCACACAAGTTAAACGTACAGGTGTGCGCACGCGCTGCACGCGTTGACGCCGTGGGCATAGACCGATCGTAGCACACACCTTAGATGGTGCGTTTGGAGTCTTTGTTAACGCAGCAGTGACAAACGCCTATGTGTACTCACATGTACACGTCTAAAAACACAGCTATCTCTCTGGAGCCCGTGTTGTGCATCGACTAATTTGCTGCAATTGGCTCTAATTAGTGTTACCTCTCCAGCCAGTCTGCTCAGTGGGCTTAATTTAGGATGACTTGTTTGTGTGAATCATTGTGTTTGTGTGTGCGCGTCTTTGTGTCGGACATATGGGTTTCATGGGGGAAGGGACCCGAGGCCAAAGGTTAAACATGTATCAGGTCATCAGTGACAGGAAGTAAAACACGAGGATCTCCCAACTCCCCCAAACAACAGTCACACCAGCACACGCTCGGCTAAAAGAAGCTTTAAAAATGCTGTGGGGTTTTTTCTGTGTGTTTTCTTTTTCTTGCAAGCGCCTTCTCTCTGGTGAAGAGAGCCACGTTAACCGCAGCGCTGTCGCTGTAGTAAGAGGGTCTTTTTGTTTCTACGACAAAGCGTTCTTCCCTCCAATCAACAGTACCGGGGTGAGAAAATGTGCGAGTGAAATTAACAGCAGGAAAATAATGAGGCCCACAGGGTAGCTCCTCACCCCTTGCACCCCTCCTCTAATTCCCTGTTTCCCACCTTCTACCATCTCGTTCATTTACCACACCGAGTGGCACTCCTTTCTATCGTATGTTCACCTAACCTGTGGGCTCACTAAGCTCTCACCTTCACTTTGTTTCCCCCATTTTTTCCGCCCCTTTTTTTTTCTTATTGTCTCAGCCGCCTGTTCGTCACTTCACTCTAACCACACTCCCCACTACAAAGCATCAGTGTTATAGCTTTCTATAGTTCCTTCCCACGCTGTGGAATTCATCACTTCTTGATCTTTAAAAAAAAAAATCTGTGTATTAATGAAAGCATATTTTGCTGGATAAGTAAAAAAAAAAAAATAGAGTGCATGCCATAAAAAGTTTGTTGCTTTTTTATTTGGCCTTGGTTTTATTTATTTTTTATCTATAACTTTCAGATGCGCTCGTAATCTGCAGATCATTTGCACTCGCACCAAAATGTTCTCATGTCTTAATAAAGAAAAATAACAAAAATGGGGTAATGTGGTTTTCTTCCGCACTGATTACCGGAACAATCAGACACACATGTAGATAAAGTGAAATGAGTTTAAACCAATTAGTTCCCTATTTTTACTTACTTTTCTATTGCGAAAATTTGCTAAAAGTAAAAATAGCGTCCCCGCCATAAAGTATACAGCCTCGGCCTCACTGCCACACTGACAGTTTATACCCTTCAAATGGATGACAGCAAAGTTATTTTTGTCTTTCTGACCACTAACTTGGGCCTTGCAAATGTGACATCCCCTTTTTTTAGTCAGCGGGTATATCCTTTTCCAGTTGCGGTTTTTCAGCATAAACAGGAACATGCTGAGATGTAATTACTTGCTCGGCTAAGAAAAACAATCTAAACTGGCGTGGACTTGAAAACATCTATAGTTATACCTGCCATAATTAAGCTATCACGATTAACTTTCACATGTACGTTTTTAACTAACGTGGGATTAAAATACAAAGCGCTTGGACCATACCCTCTCCCGCTCTTTGGTGTACAGTGCACCCTGTGATAGGATGATGAGTGGGGTTTTTGAGGAGAGAGAAGAGCACGGCATATATTAGAGGTGGGACAAAGCCTCTTTTGTCGTAATGCCTCTCTTAACAGCGTCTTGGCTGCGAGGCAAAGTTCAAGCCAAGGTCTTCGGCTCCTCTTATTCCTTTTGCGTAAGCTCGTGTCTTCCTGCTCGGCCCCTGACAATGGGATAAGTGTTTGTTTCAAGTCAAATCTCGCTGCTCCATAGGTGACTGGCATCTATGTGTGTGTGTGTGCATGTGTGTGTCTTCTCATGGCCATGTTTGGTTTGCTAACCAGCAGTTTTTTGGTGCCTGTCTCCCCACTCCTCCTCTTCCTTCACCTCCTCCTCCCCCAGGGAAGCAGGCAGGAGGTGGGAAGCAGAAGCGAAGCCATTGTGAAGGGGAAGCCACTGGCCTCTTCCTGTTATGAGAGGAAATGCATACAAATGTGCTTCCTGTGCGTCCGCCCCCTCTTTTCTCCTCCGTCTTTCCCCTCGTCTTTCTCTCACCCATGTGGCGGAGATTCAGCCTCTCTCCCCTCCTTTCTCTGTGTCCCTCTGCTTTTCCTGGGTGTTTCTCCCCATGTGTGCCAGATCAAATGCAGCAAGCGGAGAAGAAATTATTACATTTTTATATATTAATTTGAATTTAAGTTTTTGGGGTTTTTTTCACCAGTCATTTTCTGGTGATGGCACACCAACGCACAAGCTGACAGAAATAAATAAATAAAAACAAAAACAAATGAACTCAAATTTGCTCAATAAAAATGTACAAAAGAGAGACTTTAACAGGGTCACACAGCTGAATGGTTGCAGGGTTGTCTGTTTGTGTGTGTGCATTAGTCTAAGTCTCTCCTGGGATGGGGTTTGTGGAGGAGGATAGGGGTGAGTGAATAAGATGTGTGTTGCAGTGAGTCTACAGTTTACGACTAGTTTAGTTCATGTAAATAAATGCCCAAAGTAGTTCTTGATAATTGTTTGTAGATGCGGTAGAAGTGTGCGGATGATTTAGTGTCCTTCACAGGGTCTTTTGAAGGTAGTCGTTGCCAAGATCTCTTCTGTAATTGAGTAATCTCTTAGGAGCTTAAGCTTGTTGAAGTAACATTTGGACATTCTGATACTTGCGACGTCCCCCTGCACATGCATCCATTCAACCTTTGCAACGTTCAGGCCAAACTTCCTTATTCTGTCTTTTTTTTTTATTTTTTATTGAAGATCAAAAGCAAGAAAGCATAACGTTGAGACATCATTGAGATTTGAGTTATTCTGATAAACACGTATTTGCATATTTTTATGGGAAGAATTTGTGCGTCGGGGTTAGAATTTAAATATGGTTAGACTAGCACGCCAAGACATCTGTAAAGTCATGCATCCAATTAAAATCCAAGTAGTTTAGGTCTTTACCTCAACGATGACCAAAAATAGTCAAACGAAATTTTCCTGCGTACTTGCATGCACGCTTTTATGTGTGTGAAGATAGGTTTCACACCCTCGATGCCAATATACTGTGAAAAGACACAGTTGGGTTCACACTCGCACTGTTCCCTTTTACCAGCATGCACGGCTTTGTAATGTCATTCTCTCTGTTATTAACATAGTGATGCGTCTAACAGCACCCACTGACCAAGGAAACAAAGATTACACCCACACTGACATATGGGTGGTTTACAAAATGTTTTGTGTTTTAACAACAAAGACAGAGGACTCATTCAGTAAAAGAAATGTATCATATTTCAAATGCATCCATTTGCATGTGCAGCAAATATAAATGTTTATGATTTTTTTTTTAAAGTGATGATTTGTTCAGTCCATACAAACTTAGAAATAATAACATAAGGTAAGCTATGTTTGTGTTTGGGTTACAATTTAAGCTTATTGTCTTGATTTTTGGTTATGAATATAGCATGTGAGTGTTTTAATATTGCAAAACTTTATCATTTTTATCAAGTATCTTCAAAACTGTAGACCAATGACACCTCACATGGAATTTGTTTTAAGTACTTGGAAACTTGAAGTCCACAGCACCTGCTAACCGCTTCTGTTTGGGCTGAATGAGATGTTTTAAGCCTGCGCAGGAAAGGCTGGAGATGGAGATCAGCAACTTGGACGTTGATGGGCTAAAAGTATTGCAGGATGACATCATATGGTGTCAGGAAGTCACAACAGAGTTATCTTGATAAGTTAAATCAACTATTGAGCTTAAAAACTGCATTGATGCGGTGCAAATCAGCATGTCCTCCATGTCTCGTAAGATCTTTGCGGACTTCAAGCATTCACTCTGTTTACTTGCGTGCATTCGTCTTATATTCGTGGATGTATGCACACAGCGTAGTAGTATGTGTTTTAGAGGTAGCATGTTGTACGTGTCAGGTTGAGATAAGGCGCGGGGGGGTGTGATGTGATATTTATGTAGGTGTTATAGTTTGGTCAGTTAAAACTTTTCATAATCACACCCATTCTCTTCCCTGTGGTGCTGTTGAAGCCAGACTATGTGTAAATTATAATATGTGCGAAATGCTTCTGCACGTAGTTCCTCATTTAAAGCACGAGGCTCAAGACAGCTTTGATTGAATTCTGCTCTTTGTTTTCTACGTTTTGAACTGAGAAGCAGAGAATGCGCGTCTCTCAAAAGTACGTTGAAGCATTTGCATGCGCGCGGTGATGCTCGCGGCAGTCCTCACCTTTGAGACTGGCTGCTCTGGACCTCTGAGACCCCCACCCCTTCCAACTGTGCATCCCATGTGCACACTTTTTTATTTTTTGAGACATTAATGGCCCCAGCAGAGTGAGTGACTGAGTGAGTGGCTGATAACGGAGCTTGGCCGCCAGCTAGCTGTGTCCTGCGTCTGCCCCTGGTGCCCCATGCATCAAACACCAAGGGAAGACAACACTCTGCTTGTCCTGTCCCTGAAAAGCACGCCTTGACCTTATGTTCTACAGTCCTGTCATCTTATTTGACTGCACAACATGTACTTCAGCCTCGCTCTTGTAAAGCTTGCAGACCCTCTTTTGGGGTGCTCGCTTTTCAGTTGTGAATAAGGAGCTCAGAGTGATTTGAATATGACAATTAATCCTATTGTCACAAGATGCCTTTTGATCTTAGACTATAAAAGTGAGGGTTTTTTTTTTTTTGGTCACTTTTCAGCATGCCTGAATAAATGTCAGCATGGTATTTAGAGCCCAGGGGAGCATTTTTCTACACATGTCGTCAGTGAGTCACAAGTGTATGTGCCGAGGTAAAGAACCTGACACAGTGCTTTGTCAGGAGGCACGCTGTTCGTGTCTTTGGTTTCAGCCTCTGTTGTCTGACAAGATAGTTTGGCATGAGGCGGTGACATCAGTGGAAAACTTAGGGTGGGGTGGAGTGAGGTAATGGGGTGGCAGCGAGAGGGACCAGGATAAGACGGTCCACTCCTGGTAGAAAGGGAGAGCAAGAGAAAGTCAGGATGGAGGTTGGTTTGATGTTCTGTTCCGCTGGTGCATCCTGGGAGATATTGTTTCAAGAAATTCAAAACTATCTATCAATATCTATTCAAGCCTATCTCCTCTTTCACTTGTAAAAAGAAAATGTGAAGGGCAAGGCATGATAAGTAAATGCTAAAAAATCTATTCAGGCATTACCCAGATCCATCACAAGCAAGGCTTTCTTCATATGGGTCTTTATGCTTACACTCACAATCTTTATAACGGTATTCGGAGCTTGTATTTGTTCTGCATTCATCTGGTATCTTTGGCCCACTTAAGTGCTAGAGGAGAATGGGCAAACATGCAGTTAATCAACAAACTGAGATTGTTAGTTACCAGCTGGGCACAGTTCTGGCAGAATTTCCTCTTTATTAAAACAAAACAAAAAAAACCCAAACTTTGTCAATACATGTCTCCAATGTGAATAATACACACAGTCACAGAGGAACACAAGAGACATTTCTATTAAAAAAAAACAGGAAAAAAAAAACATGCTGCTGTGTTAAGAGAGGCAAGCTGGCAGTGAAGTATTTTCTCTTTTTTTCCCATTCAACTAAAGAGTGCACACACATGGCTTGGAAAAGAAACCAGGTGCAGCTCACTGGCATTAACTCACTTTCACTGTTCTAGTTTTGATTCAAACAATAGAGGAATAAGGCTGTTCTATTTTGACAGTGTTGGCCCTTGCGTGCCTGTATTACTGAAGGTACTTGTCTTGGGCTTCACACACATACAAACACACACACACACACACACACACACACACATATATGAAGGAACAGTAAAAGAGAGGGAAAAGGGACAGTTTTTGTGGTTTAAGTTAAGCGCATTATCACGATCTGTGCGCTGACTAACAGCTTGTGGTATGGTCGAGGAAGCTATCTGTTATTTATATCACTGCTTGTTACTCGCTATGAGACTTGGTTAATTGGGCAAGACAATAACCGAGCTTGCATTAATGTCGCTGCATGGAAAACAGTTAATCTCAGCTCATTTTGAGATAAAAAATAGTGTGTTTCTTCTGTGCAGAAGCACACGTTCGGACCATCTGAAAAATAGACAACTTAACTTGACATATGTTCCAGGATGAGCCTCTGTGTGCTTTGATGTACAAGCAATAACTGACCTTCTTTACCGTTATCTGACTGAGACAGAGTATTTTCAGTTCCTTAAATGCAAGCCCAGCTTCTTTTTTTCCTTTTTCCTGGTATAGTGGATAGACTGTTACAGTCAGTGGGTGTTAAACCATTAGCAAACTTCACTTTCCTTTAATGCCATTTCCCTGAAAACTAAAAAATGTTAAAGAGGAAAGTTGCGGTGTCAAATTCCTATTTATTCTCTCATTGCAAGGGGAGAGGTTGAGGGTGGGGGATTTTTTTTTTGTGGTCATAATGAAATTCTTACAACAAGTCAGATAAGCTTGGTGTGATTGTAAGTGTGCCACAAAAGTAAACTAAACACAAATCCCTCTTCTTCCTTCTTCTCTCCTTTCACTCAGGTGACATTTACAAAGAGAAAGTTTGGCCTGATGAAGAAGGCGTATGAGCTGAGCGTGCTGTGTGACTGTGAGATTGCCCTGATCATCTTCAACAGCACCAACAAGCTGTTCCAGTATGCCAGCACAGACATGGACAAGGTCCTGCTTAAATACACTGAGTACAATGAGCCCCATGAGAGCAGGACCAACTCTGATATTGTGGAGGTAAGCTACGAGAAAACACAGACGGCACACACACATGCGTGCACGCGCACAGCCACACAGGAGCACACGCTCAGGCGCAGACATGGACGCTCATGCAAACGCACAAGCAGACAGATGGTTACAGCATTTGTGACTCATTCAGCAACCCTTACTTCTCTCTTTTAGTCTTCACACCTAACATAGTGTACGAAATAATTGCTCCCATAGTTTGTCACTTTTCCCCAAGGGTTCAGTACCACTATCAATCACTGTTAGAAAAACTTATTTTAAGACTCACAATAAGTCATTAATTTCAAGACAGCGTGTTTATTCAAATTGCCTTCTTGTGTCGCCTGCACTTTGCAGCATAAAAGAAGTAGCCTATCATTGATCTGGGCCTTTTAGACTATCCCCTGTGGTGTGTAATCACCATGCTGTGCCCTTGGTATCTTGTCACCATTGATGTGCCTGTGAGAGGAGGATGTTGATCGGACTTGCTTTGGACACATGTCGCTAGAGTGGCTCAAGGCGATGTTAAACAGCGCTGTCAGCCAAGCCAGTAGGCAGGTAGATAAAGCAGGAAATGACGCTAACACCCTCCTGGGTCCGTAAGCTTTCAATGTGAACCTGTTATGCAACATTCACTCTGGAGCTCTGACCTCGTGGACCACACACAAACATGAATGCAGTCATGTGAAGTTTATCCCTTTCCCCTGCTCTCTCTCTCTTAATTATGCTCACACTGTGTTTTGCAAATGTAAATGTGCCAGCCCCACAAAGTAATCCTGAATGGATAATACACACACACACACACACACATATATATATATATATATATATATATATATATATATATATATAATTTATGGTTTTTGCCTCAGTTAAACAC
>VOQK01012304.1:1590-12888 GCA_015052645.1 Benitochromis conjunctus
TCCTACTAGCCACCTCACTGGCTGTCCTGTGCACATGTTTGCTGCTTCTAGTCAAATTGCTCAACTCTCTTCTTAAAGGCCAGGTAGCAAAAGTCATCCACAAAGTCATTAACACAGGTAAGAATAAATTTGAGCTTCCAACTTTTGTTTATTTATTTATTCCTGTATAACTGAGTATATAAAATGAATCTGCAAATGAGCAAATGAATAAATAAAAAAGGAATATCCTGACTTGTTAGGAAATACACCCATCAAATCTCTTTGTGGAGTTAAATGAGAACCTGTATTTATCTTTTGCGTGTAAGTGGCAACTGTGAGAAACAGCTTGCTTGAATTTAAGATAACAAAACCACATGTGTGTTATTTGTATTACTTAGTGCTATGTGCAGCTCCAGGAAGTCACTGTACTGAACAAACACCAAAAGATCAGCCAGTGTTGCTGAAGTTCTCAAAAAAAAGTAATAACACATTAATTGTTATTTTTTTAAACTAATGCATTATGTTACTCAGAGAAAGTAATTCTCTGTCCTACTCAGGAAACAAGTTCTTTCTTTTAGTTTTTAAATTTGAATCCAAAGAAAGGTGAAAACTAGCCCACAGAGGACTTCACCACTGAGTGTCACAGTGTGCAGAAGCAGACTGCATGCATTGTGAACAGTGGACCCAAATGCAGACACAAAGGAACGTGGAACAAAACTTGAATTAACAAAAGGCAAGCCATTTAATAAGGCTGATCAAAAGGTACAAACAAAGGGCAAGACAAACTGATGCAAAACTAAACATTTACCTAAACTGGGTGAACTAAGGCTAAACATGAAAAAATCCTGACATGAACATGAACATGAACACATGAAACCTGGAAACATGGTGAGAAACAACAGACAACCTGACAAGGACCGGATGGAAACACACAGATTAATGCACACAGGAAGTGATCAGGGGAAGTGGAAACACATGGGGAAACAGCTGACACAAATGAACATAACCGGGGGAGAGTAAAACCAAACACATTGAACATAGAAACACAATATCTCTTCAAAATAAAACAGGGAACATGGAGAGACGTAGACATGACAACACAAGCTTGACAATATAGAACACACAGACATAAAACACATGAGTAGACAAGAAAGAAGACACAAAAACCAAGGAGACAAATGATAGTAATGGCTAAACTAAAACTCAACTAGACTGTAAATAAGAACAACACAAGAACTTATAATCACAAACCTTACATAAGAAACTGCAAAATACAGAATAAACTCAAAACGCTGGGTCAGAGACCCAGCCCCTGACACCCCGAGACTCTACTGTAAAAGAATTAACAGGTTGAAATGGAAGATACAAAGCTCCAAGCCTGACTTATCATCACTACTTTTGTTACCTGTTAAAGATCATGTTCTGGCTACTGGGCTGGGGTCTGCATACGCTCAGCTTTATTGTTATTATATCTTTCTGGGCTCTTTGCTAACTTTGTGTTAGCATGCTGTCTGTGATGACATGTGGAAATAGCTAAGAAGCAGAGGAGTTACTTCTATCTGGTAGAATATAATTAAAATTACATCTATATTTCCTAGCCTCAAAAGTTGCAGCTGCAACACCATTTTCCCCTCGCAGCAGAAAAACTGACTGTAGTTAAAAAAAAAGAAAAGAAAGCCTTGATGCTCCTTTTCTCTCTTTCCACCCACGCCTTTGTAAAGTGAGAACCAACATAACTGTTACTGCAATATGATTACTGAAATTAACACACTAATACATTCCATTATTGCGTCACATAAAAATGTAATGTGATTGCAGGAAGATATACTTCGCAACACTCATAATAACCCAGGTTAAACTGCTACAGTTTCTAAAGAAGAAAAGGCCAGTGTAACTAAACTGAAAGAAACTGGTGTGAGAAGGCAATTGGAAAAGGTGCAGTGGGAGTGGAAACCTCTGCAGGGATATACTAACAATGGGCAAATTTTCATATGCGCATGGAGCACGTTCAATTCAGTAATGACCAAAACCTCAATCAAGAGAACCGCAAATTGGAAATGAAAATTTTTGCCCAGATTGCTGATGGATTTGAGGAGCTCCGTCAGCAATCTGGGCAAGCATTGTGAGCTGTCCATGGTACTGAAATGCTAAACACAATGGTGAATTTAAGATTTTTTTTTAAATTATCACGTGTCAATATATTATATTTATTTGTTTTTTATGTGTGAGGGGTGTCACGAAGCCTTACAAAATTCACACAAAAATCATGTGAGAGTTTACTGAAGCCCTGCCTGACTTCTTGAGTTGAAAAGCTTCAGAGCTCAAGTGACACTTCCTGCTCATCCATCATCTTCAGAACATGACAGTCTACATGTTCTAATATGCCTTCTTCTAAATTATTATTATTGGTGGTTCCTCTGCTTATCATCAGCTTCTGCAGTCATTCCAGGCAAAAAATGAATGATGCTGCAAAATTAGTAAACTGACCACTGTAAATATTAGTAAATCACACTGTATCAAAGGGAAACTCCTACAAATATACTCCAGCTCCAAATATGCATGTTTCCTTGCCTTGTTAACCTATAAGAGGGAGTTCTCAGAATGAGCTTTCATGGTGCTGGTAGGTGGTTATTATTGCCTTTGATTACCAATTCTTCTTAGTTTTGGCATCAACAGACAGATGACTGCAGAACTGATGTTTTATTTATACTCTTGGCTGGGAAATTTGGGGAACATAGATTTTCAACTGAAAGGGGTACATGGAAAATGTAAGCACTTCATTCTTCAATTTTGTTTAAGGTTAAAAATGATTGAAGTTTCTCTTGTGCATCACTGCAGACCTTCCCTATCCATTTGGGTGGCTGGCAGGATACATCGCCATGTTTGTGGGTGCAGGTGTGACATTTGTGGTGCAGAGTAGCTCTGTCTTTACCTCAGCCATGACTCCTCTTGTAGGTGAGTGACAAATGTTTTTGCTCTTTTGAAAGCCAAAGTCTTTCATGTTCATGAATTAAATGAAGACATTGTGCACAAATCTTTGCCAAGCATTGTGGAATATATCTCTTTATTCTTTTTTAACCTTAGTCCCCTTAAACAAGTTTGGACTGGCTGATTATAGCCAAAACAAAAATCACTATTCTGGTTGATATGGGGGTAGGTATTTGCTTGGTGGTGTCTGGGGATTCCCTAGGGACGTTTTCCCTGGAGGGCACGGGGGGGCCTCTGGTGCATCGGTGGGGGCCCCTTCAACCAGCAGGGAGGTTGTTACATCCTTGCAGGAGGTATTTTCTCTCCGTTTCACTCTGCAGGTGGGGGAGAGATATAGGTGAGATGGAGAATGAACTCAACCTGAGTGTCTATTGTCTTATGTAGTCTGGGGGAATATTGGATGATGGGGTGGGGGTAGTTTCCTCTGCGGTGGGGTTGGATGGGCCGCCTCAGGCTCTGTGGGGCTTGGCAGTGCTACTGCTGTGAGCCCCGGTTCGGATGGGCCTGGGCCCCCTGCCCTTGCTGGATTCCTGGGAACAGGGTGCCTACTGGGGTCAGCAGGGGAGTTGGCCCAAGGGAAGGGCTACTTGCCCCCCCTTCCTTCCCTCCCCATCCCCAACTGCCTGCCTCTTCCCGCTCAACCACACCCACCCACACATGCCGGGCCTTGGGGTGCAGGTGTGTCACCAGGGTGCAGGGGAGGCATTCCTCCTTGGTCCCCTTCTGGCCACCTGTGCCTCAATTTCCATAACCTAGACATCCACATTACTCATATTCTCATAACACATATAGGGTCTTGGGGCTGGGCACGCTATACAGCGTCCAGGGGACGGTCTGTGTATTCAACCTCACCTCTGGGACCGGTGCCCACCTCTCAATTTTAAATGGATATAGACATTGAGGGTTCTCGGGAGGGGCCATGCTGACACCGGCTGCTCTCTGGCAGGATGCACCATGCACCCCCAGCAACACCACATATGAGCGGGCGGAGAGAGGTATGGGGTCTTCACACACCCGTTTTCTGTTTGCCATCGGGGCGGGGGCTGGGAGGTGGGGTTGGCCTTTTGATCGAGGTCTGGGATGCGGGGCCTCCCTGCTGCTACGGGATCGGGGGCGGTCTGCTTGTTTCTACCCCAGGGAAAAGGGTAACATCTCCTGGGTCTAGGAGTGGATTGCCCCTCTGCAGTGATGGTACCTGGACCTGGGTATAGAGTACGTTTGGGGAGTGTGATTGTGTGTACAGTGTCCATTTCTGTTTGTCTCCACGTTGGGCGAGTGATGAGTATTTGTATATGTGTGCATGAGGGTGGGAATACATGCTTGTGTCTGTCTGTGTTTGTTTGTCTATGTCTATATGTCAGGTGGGGTCCTAGACTCCACCTCTCTGGGAACATCTCAGGCCCTCCCAGGTATGGGGGCTATCTCCTCCCACCACACTCCCTGCCGGTGGTTGATGCCCACACCCTCTAGCAGATTCCTTACATGGAGAAACCTTTTGAATACAAGTGCGCTCACACATACAGGTGTGCACACAGGTGTACACACGGGTGCTCACAGACACAGACTATATCTTTCTTGGCTGCTACCTCAAAGCACATTGTGCGCTGTCGGTCTTGCATGCAACACAATAACATTCAATATTTAGTATTTACTGTTAGTTACAGGTTATTGCAGTGGTGTTGAGTTTATTGTGTTGCTCTCTTTTTGGTTGTTTTCTCTTTTTTCTTTTGTTTCTATCAACAGGTCATAAAGATGATTTTTTTTAAGTGTCTTCTCCCACTCTCCGTCTTCCCATCTGTTTTTCTTCTCTCCCTTTCTTTCTTTCTTTCTTTCTTTCTTTCTTTCTTTCTTTCTTTCTTTCTTTCTTTCTTTCTTTCTTTCTCCCTTTCCTATCCCCCAGTCATGTCTGTCCCATCTGTAATAACTTAAAATAAAATAAAACAAATAAATAAATAACAATGATAAAGGTCAAATGGACCAATACGGCAAGGCTGTGATGATCCACTTGGTAAAGTAAATCTGTTGGGCATCTTTCTTGGCCTTCAGACAATAATTCTGATGGCTAAAGATCCAAACGGGACAGTCAAAAGGAAACAAACAAACAAAACAAAAAAACCCAAATCACAATTATTTTGTTCAATATTGGGATCAGTAATATGACACCATTATTGGTCATGATTATTCACTGATTTTAGTGACAAACATGGTTGATTGCATTGTGACTGTAAATAGGACACTGCTTTCACATCTGTACAACTCTTTGGGTCAAAAGAAAATTGGTCCTCTTCATTCACTGAAATTCAGTGCATCTCTTAGAAGAAATATACACTCCTATACAATTAGAAACATCTATCTATCTATCTATCTATCTATCCATCTATCTATCCATCCATCCATCCATCCATCCATCCATCCATCCATCCATCCATCTAACTATAAACATGTATTTAAAAAAAACCTTTAAGAACAGAGTTTACAAAATGCTTTGGCAGACAGTTAAAGGTCATTAAAGGTCAAAATCTGTGCATATTTACAGTCCATATTCTAATGAAAAAGCTTCCTTCATTCTGCCAGCTAATGGAGCAGGCCAGCAATGCCCACAAATCCTCTTACAAAGCTTCTATGATAAGAGGCTTGGCCTATGAAACTCTGAAATTCCGTCTGATTTGTTGGCCACTCTTAAATTGTCTCCTTCTACAGAGATTGCTTAAGTTTATCTCATTCTGGCTGACCTGCAATGAGCCGCTTATTTGGTTTAATTGGATGATATAATTGTATTTGGTCATACTTTGTACATAGAGTATACTTACATACATATAAAAATTGCTTTATCGCTGGGGATCAGCTTTAACCTTGTAGGAGCAGCTTGCAAAATTAAGTGCTGAGGAACAGCATGACTAAAGCTACAAAGACCACGATCAATCCTAGAATGGGGACATGCATGTTTTCCAGTGACCATCCCTCAATTTCCTATAGATGATGCAAAAAACAATACTGATACCTCATTAACTTGACACAAAAAACCTGGGGTCACCATGGAGCAACTGAAGGACAGATTGTGACAATTAAAAACATGTGTTTTAAATTATGAGCCACTTACTGCTGCATCTTAATTGTTGTTGCATTGGTGTCAGTTTCATTTTCAAGTGAATCCTGCCCAAGTCAGTGTCACCCCAACCCTGGTGCAATAACTGTCTCTGGCTCAAAAATATATCAGGAAGGTTACGTAATGTCTCTTTGTCCACTCTTTGTTCAGAGATGCTCATATCATACAAAAGGAGATGAAACAGTTTGAAAACATTCTTTGAGGCTTTGATGCAGGAAAAAACGGTCATTTATTTGCCTCCAGTTTTGACTTGTCGCCTCATATGCAGCAGTAATGTGGAAGTTTTGTCTGAGTGGCAACATGTCATTGAGGAGAATACGGGAGTGGGTATCAGCACCCTAAACACTGATATAAATGGTGAGCTGTGATGCTGTCACTTCAGTGGGTATAATGGGCAAACATAGGACTAGCAGTTTGTGGTCTCCAATTCCAACAAGTGCAATCAATTGGTGTTTAGGTAAGACGAATACGCTTCATTGACCAGTAGTTATAGTTTCATAGACTATCAATGTCAAAACTGCATACCTCGTAAGGAAGGTTCAGGAATTTTCATCTCAATATTTCATCCCAGTTGTTGACATCATCTAGCTACTCAGCCCAGTCTGACCATTGCTGCCCCGTGCCATTTGACTTGGCTGAGGAAGTACAGGGTGATGTGCAGATGAGTAAATGTTTGTCTGACTTGTTCCTCTGGACTGAACTGGATTATTTTCAGGCTGCAATAATTTGAAATATTTTGCCACTGCTGCTGCCGCCATTGTAAAAAATGTGGGTTCTGCTATTGGCAAGATTTTTGCCTGTAAAATTTGAGCCTTTAAATCATCAAGATAAACAAAGAATTTACGAAAACAGCTACTTATTATAAACAATCAATGTTTCATAGTACTCAGAAAATGATTTGTCATGAGAAAATATTAACATTCTCCAGAACAATCAATAATTTCCTGTAAGTTAGTGCTGCTGCAACCCACACAGACAGTTAGAGAGGATACTTACACATGGCAAATCAGTCCAAAAGCCAAGCCACCCACATGAACAGGCCTGCAATTAACCCATGCAATATAATAGAAACTTTAAAGTTTTCCCTCCTGCTAAATTACATTCCTGGCTATTCCCCTTTCCCACATATTAAAGCACATACACATAATATATAGCTTGGGTATCATGTAGATACCATGATAGACAACAGAAGAGCAATACAGGCAACCTTACTGGTCTTTAATGTCTTCAGGAGGCAACAGATCTCCCTTCCTAACAGTGGAACAACTAACTGTCTTCATTGCCATCGACTCTAAATAGCTGTGAATACTACTGTCCCTCCACACCACACAGCACAGCCTTTCCCTCCCCAATGACCCACTTTTAGCTCTTTTTAGTGTGTCACCCTAAATCGCCCACACCTGTCCCCCATCAGATTCTCTTTCTCATTAAACCAATCACCTCGATATCTGTCATGTTCTGGCCTTCAATTACATCACAGAGCTTATGCCATATTGTGTATAGGTTATACAGCGTATAGAAGGAAATCTAAAATTTGATAAAAAATACCAGTATTTCAGGGCAGACCTATTACTTTAACTTTGGTAATTTTGACCATTTGGAGGTCGGGAACAAGCAAGCAGTTTGCTGATTGGTGACTTTTTACAAACTTTTCCTTTTAGGTGGGTGTGGAGGAATAAAATCACAGTTCAGAGGTTTTTGAAAGTAGTGAACTTTATTTGAGTTTCTGCACAGCTTTTTTGAATGGTCAAAATGGTGAAAAAGCAGAACATTGTCCATCCAGCTGAGCACAAACCCTTTAAAAATAAACCTGATCTAACTTTCTTCTACCATGGTGTGAATACGCACCAGATTTGTGATATTTCCTCCAAGTGGCGATTCCTTCAGTGGAGCTTGAATTAGTGGTAACCACAGACACTTTAAACACTGAAACTTATTAAACTGACTTTCCAGTAAACGAATGAAGGTATGCATGAGGTTAAAACTTTAAAGTTTTCTCTTGGTTTGGGTGTTTGGTTTTTTAGATTGAGGAACTGAAAGTCAGTTGCCATACATGAATATACAAGAACAGTGTACCAGTGTAAAATTTTTACACAAATTACTTTGTTTTTCAGTTGTCACAACAAGGGACACATACAGAGAAAACTCCACTGACAACAACTCATATCAACTGTACCTGAAAGAATTGCTGTTGTGTTCTTGCCACTCATAAACTCCCAAGTCCCTCCCAAGGCCGTGTTTCTCCTCTACGATATAAATTCGAACACCGCAACCTCTGTCCACACGTTTACGGTTATCCTGATAAATTGTTAATAGATGGACTAAAGGTCTGCTGTATTGCTGTTTCATTTAGTAAATAATTAACATTCTTGTGCTCTCATACGGATGAGAAAATACCTCAAATTTCCTTGTTTAGTAATGGCCTATTTGTAAACTAGACAAGGCTAAATAAGGACCTCCTTACTTCCACTGATGAGTCTCGTTTGTAAGAGTATGTTACTTGCTAAAGGAGGCATGGTAAATTGAGCCATCAGGCTGTTACACAGTGATAAATGTGAGATGAGAATAATTTTTGTTGGTTTCTGTTATATCTGCTCCATCTTCAGCACATCTTGAACACTTTTAGGGGAGATTTTTTTTATTCTATGCAGATGACATTCAGTTATATATATCTATATATAAAGCCTCAAGATGTTTCCTTGTTACACATCTTGCTTTTGTGCTTTGACTGTTAAAAGCTGGATGGCAAACTGTTTTATTCAATTTAATGAGCAAACAGAAGCTCTAACAGATTTGTGACTAGGGAAATAGTAATTCTAGGTTCTTTGCTCCTTTTGCTAAGTCTTCTGTGAGAAGCCTTGATAACTTTTGAGTCAGCTTTCACTTTGGGTGCTTGCATTAAATCTCTGGTTTGTTCTTGTTTTTTTCACTTAAGAAATATTGCAAGGTTGAGTTCTATTGTCTCATGCACTGAATTTGAAATTCTTATTCATACCTTCTGGATTATTGTAATTTATTGTTTGTTTGTTTTAACAAAGCTTTTCTGGAATCTCGGCAGATTGTTCAGAATGCCACTATGAGACTTACTTACATATCAGTCTGTTGCTAATTCAGTTACACCAGCTTTCCAGTAAATTCATTGTCCACTGACTACCAAGACTCTGGTTTTGACTTTTAGAGCGCTACATGAGCAAGCGACAGCATACATCAGTGAACATTTACATCCATATATCTTGGGGGTCCTTGAGGTCATGTGAGCGGGACCTGCCGGCTGACCATCATACAAGACTGAGAACTATAAAAAAGATTTCACAGCAATGCCCCCCATAGACTTAAGAATACTTTCCCTCTTAGCCTGAGAACTTTTTGTCCTTATATTTTTAGCATTTTTGTTGTGACGCATTTTGTGAAATTTATCTTGAAAGGTGCTTTATAAGTACAATTTCACTTACTTGCTTTACTTATGTAAATATATAACAGTGTTTTTCTTCTTCAGCTTTCAGTTGCAACCTTTTTGTTGGCAGTCACTAATCGTCCTATCAGCCAAAGATATCGTTTAACCTTTATGAGAAGGATTTCTTTTTAAAATTAAAATATTACCTGGTGTTCATCTCAAACAGCACATACAAAAATATTTTTTATTTTGTCTCTTTATATCTGTGATGTTTTCCTTCAGTTTTTCCTATAAGTGTGAAGCCACCAGGAGAACACTTTTCATAACTTCCAGAGGGGTTCATGTGATATTCACTTTTCTTATTACTGCAAGTACATGATCATGGATAATTTCTGAGATTTATCATAGATGGCATTTGCATTTGTCACAAAACATCTTAAGAACTCTCAGTACAGCTTAGTGATACCCTATAAATATTTCAACATGAACACAACACTAATTATATTTTCTGATAAACCATTATGATATGCTGTAAAGCTTTTGACATGATGTGGCTTTGTCATCTTCATCAGGTATTGGTGTAATCAGTTTGGAGCGGGCCTATCCTCTCACTCTTGGGTCCAACATTGGCACAACTGCCACAGCCCTGCTGGCAGCTTTGGCTAGTCCTGGGAACAAACTTGCAGCTGCCATACAGGTAGGTTTTGTTTGTTTTTAATTTGATACAAAAGACATATAAAGATACTACTACTACTACTACTACTACTACTAATAATAATAAATTGCTGTGGAAGATGTAATACAAAACCCAAACATATCACATGTTGAAATTAAAAGCTTTGATTTTCCTTTGTATTTGCTGTATTTTGGCATCATGGCAGTAACCTGCTTTATCTGAGCTTTGCAATCAAACTCAGCAATATATGTATGGGCTCAAATTGTGGTCATAAATATTTTGTACTTGTAAATCAGACTGTGTAGTTGTGAACTGAGTTTTATAACCGTGTGAATCAAAATATCTGAACATTTTATTTTTGTGCATCTATAGATGAGAATTTGTGTGTGTGTGAAAAAGATTTGTGTTTGTAAAAAATATTTACACAAGTTACACATTTTTTTGTTAAGGTCTGTTTACAGATACAAAGCAAAAAACTACGTGTAAAACTCTGCGCTCAAGTTCCCTGGCTGTGTGTGAGTTTCAGCTTGCAAGTATGAATTTTGACCCAATTTTTCTTGGTCAATGTCATGTCAATCACAAATTTAACAATCCAATCAGAGAACAGACGGGTTTGGCTGTCGGAGGGGTGCTTTACTGAGCTTCAGGTCCTGGGAGGGTAGTACAGTTTGAAGCTCGAGCATCTCTATATAAATATCCCATAAGGTACAAGCTAGGTCCCTTAACTGCTGGTAGCTGTTGAAAGGATAAAGTTGTGGTATACCAATGGTCAGAAATACCATTACCATTGCTTTAGTATTACTTTAACACAAAGTCGGGGCTGACCCGGGTCCACAGCTGTGAGTCACACTGCGCAGCATAAAGGCCCTTTCACAATGGATGCGGCATGTGCTGCGCTCACCAGAGAGGATCCAAAATTTGTAGCGCTGACCGCTGAGCTCTGTTGTTTTTTTGCGGCAGCTCTATGTGTGCTAGATGCGCCTGCTCTTTGTCGTGTCAAAACATGTCTCTCTCGGACTTGTGTTGCTTTATGTTCAAATGTTCAATAAAAACATGTATTGCTCATTCATAACGAAGAAAACAGAGTGTGTCATTTCCACAACACTGCCCCCCCCCCCCCCCCCCCCCCCCCCCCCCCCACCGCCCGCCCCCCTC
>VOQK01012304.1:17055-29483 GCA_015052645.1 Benitochromis conjunctus
AAACTAGTCCACCACACTCAATTAAATTCATCAGTATTTATATTGCGTCAAATCACAACAGCAGTAGCTTCAAAGCGCTTTATATTGTAAGATCAGTGGGAGACCTGAGCACCTCCGGTGTGAAGGAAAAACAGGCTTTTAACATGCAGGAATCAGGCGGAACCAAGAAACACTGGAAGAGAGCCAGAGATTTATAATAACTAATGATTAATTGCAGAGTGGTGTATAAACACATTGTGAGTGAACAAGAAACACTCAGTGCATCTTGGGAAGCCTCAGCACCCTAGAACCTATTGTAGCGCAACTAATGGCAGATTCAGGGTCACCTGGTCCACCACTCTATCACAAAAGAAAGTTTTAAGTCTAATCTTAAGAATAGAGAGCGTGTCTGTCTCCCAAATCCAAACTGGAAGCTGGTTTCAAAGAAGAGGGACCAAAAATAAAAGCTCCTAAAAGTAATTTTCTTCTGCTATTTCAGACTGAGTTGTTTTGTGTAACGATGAAGTCACCCTGCACATGTTTCAGCAGCTGTGTTCATGAACCTTTCAACCCTCAATCCTTCCAATTTTGCTTGCAAGGCATTACGCTTCACCACCCAAGTGCTGATTTGGCAATAATCTGTCATCAGCCTTTTCACCCTGTGTGATGATGATTATTTCTCTGAGGCATTACAACATACTTATTCCACATAATCATCCAGGGACATCATTACTGAAAAGGTGAGGGCAGAGGAGGCGTGAGGAAACAATGATCCTGAAGTCGTCTACTGTTTTGGGTTCTGAAGCCTTAGTCAATATATTTGAGTTTGGAGTGTATGAAGTTTAAACGTTTGAGTGAATGTTTTTGATTCAATGACATCTCTGGTGGTATTATAATTGCCTCCTTGATTTCCGATATTCCAGTGCAGAGTTTCAGTTTAGCAATCCTGTGCTTTGGTTCATGCCTTCAGTTCCTGTTTTACTTTGACAGCTAGTTTAGGCTGTTTGTCTGATAGTCTTACATTTGCCAGTGTCTTGATCCCAAGCAGTCATCAATGTATAGTTCTGTATTCCTCTTTATCTTTGTCAGAGTGTCTGCGGTCCTTCTTGGTTTTGTTTTTAGTTTCTTTTTTCCTTGTCTGTCATGTAGTACTGTGTGGGAGGCGAAAGAAGGACCCAAACACGGGACTCAGAAACAAAGGAATCAACTAAAAGAGGCCTCTTTATTGCTGTAACTACCTAAACTCAAAAGTACAAACATGCAAAAACTCAGAAACTAGGAACTATCAACTAGGAATAAATGAAGGGACCGCAAAACACAAGAAAACACAAAAAACACAAGGAAACACAGCACAGGACTTAAATACACACAGGATAACAGGACAGGGGAAGCAAAACTGCACACACTGTACACAGGACGAGAGACAAAATAAAACAGGACGTACGATGAAGACAGAGATGAAGACTAAGACACACAGGATTGACACTTGGACCGGGGAGAAACAGACATGGGGACGTGACTGACTGGGTAGACAGGAGATAAACAACATGATGACAAGGCTGACTAAACACAGGAGAAGAGCAGTCACTGAGGGAGGACAAACTCAAAGATCACGAAGAACTAAAGGCTAAAAGAAACATACTTTATATAGAGATGTAAAAATAACCATGAAACTATATTCAAAATAAACAGTATAATGTCCATAAACATAGAAACATTGAGTTAAAGACCCAGTGCCATCACTCCTAGCACCAGGTCTGTACTCCCTTTTGGATTAGAAAATGATCCTTTATTCTTCAGCCTCTCATAAGAAAACAAATTGATCTTTCATGGCCCGTGGCTGTTGGGCCTGTTGGGATTACGTGTTTATCCAAACCAGCAGAAGCTTCTGCACTTAAACAGTTTGCAGGATTGTTTCAAAACAAAGGTACTATTAACCCACTATTACATTATCAATAATCGGGCTGGCAAACATCCTGTATTTAATTACACTTTTCTTCTAATAACAAAATTATGACACCAAAAGGTATCACGAGGACGCCTTCCCTTGTTGTTTTTCAGATTGATCAGCAAGCCTGCACATGATTTGTACTGCAATATCTATAACTCCGTAGTGTTTTATGGAGAATCGCAATTATAGAGTATACATAAAAGAATCACTACAGCCTCACAGTGCAGTCCAGGCCACCTCTCACTTGTCCAGCACCTGGAAATAATGGTACATGACAGACGCTGTCCAGAACTAGAAATGATCACTGAAAGCTTAATTTCAGGTAACTCTGTTAATACAAGAAGTGCTCAACTTTGAGCTGCAGACATAGGCAAGCTGTGCAAACGAGTTAATAAAGTTCACACACTGTAAGCTCTGCCACAAGCAGGTAAAAAAATCTCTGCCACAATCTAATATAGACTAATGGTATCCTAAGTGGAAGCAGTGGTTCTGGGCTCTGTATCTGCTTAGGGAGCCCCCTGGGTGGAAAGTGGACAACCATCCTGTGCCATTTAGAGACATTAGCATACAGTTTCGACTCAGTACCCTTTCAATTTAAAAATGACCCTTGGATTTTCATATTTTTCCCTCCCCACTCAGAGAAATAGGGTGAGAGGGAGAAAGAGAGAGACAGAGAGAAACAGATGGGAGTGTTTCGGGGGGTAAAACTGGCTCATTCGCTGCTGGACAAGGTGGGTGGTTGATTTGAAATATTCAGTGCTTTCAATGTTGACGCTGATATTGTGCACAGGCTCGTCGTGAAAGTTGTTTATACAGCATGTTAGATGTTCCTGAATGCTGGCTGATGCAATGATGCTTCACTTCAGTTACCTAGCATGCACAGAGTGTGTTATTTATTCCTGTTTAAACAGCAAACCAAACAGCATTATTATCCTTATTCAGAGCCATTTATAGCAGTCATTTTACACGACGCGGCTTTTTAACGACTGCAATTTCTCAAATGTTTTGATAAGTTGGTTTGCTGTTTTGATAACTTGAATTACATGCATGCGTGTGGCTGGAATTATACCAATCTCAAGGTCATACTCAATTTATATCGTGCTCTGAAATATTTCAAGCTCTACATTCACAGTAAATCTTGCTTTATCTGCTTTATGCGTTGGTGCTTCCATTAACCGGGCTAAGGTTTTCCATCATCTGCCAGCATAATAATGCAAACAAACAGGATGTTGCGATGTAGTAGAGGCAGACAAGTGAACATCTTGTATAGCACTGTGAACAGGATGCATCTAATGGAAAAATATAAGGAAATGAAAGCAGAATTTGTGAAAGCAGGAATAAGAATGAGCTGAAAAGGAAATATGCGCACTAAAGAAGAAGAGACTGAAATCTGACGTCTACAAAGCAAGGTGGTTTCTATTTTTAATCTGCCAAAAGCTATGTGTTGCCTGGTCCTCATGACATGCATAAAGAATATAAAAACAGCTGAATGTAAATTGCAAGATTGGAGGGAAAAGTAGAAAACAGCATCTGACAAGTAGGCACATTTCCAGACAACGAGACAGAAGCAGGAGAACAGGAGGACAAACAAGACTCTTTGACGTCATGCAGTCCAAGCTGGGAAATAGCATTTCATATGGATACAAACTTTCAGCATATTTAGCTTCCTGTAGACTTGCTAATGTGACACACACACTCTGAAAAGTGTGCAATGTATATGTGTTTTTTTAAATTTTAGTTTAGTTTTTCCTCCCTATGCAATTTTCTGTTCTCAATTTTCTGCGTCACTATGGCTTCATGTGATTTAGTCTGTATACTTGTACACTATACATTATATAATATTGCTATTATTTTTGATTCATTTGGTGACGTGTGACCTAACGTGTCCATAGACATAATGTCAGTGTTTCTATATTCCCGTAATTCAAAATGTTATGGGAGTCGTTACAGCCTAATCTCATCTAATTTCACTGAATTTAATTTAACGAGCAGTTATGTAAGATGATCTGTTACATCATAATTTTGACATTATACTTCAATACTGTTATATTTTTTAAGTTAGCTTGGAGTTCACCTGCATTATTTTGTAGTATTTGCACCAGCATGTCTGGTCACTGGAAGTCACATGGACGTCTGCTTGGAGACTCACATTCACCCTTTGATTTAAATTTGTGCAGCATGCCCTAGCGCTCGTGTGGAAACTGTAAAATGCTAACTATAAAATAAAGTTCTTACAAAACCAGTGTAGTTGACAAAAGGCAGGATGTGTTAATGGACTTATCAGTGTCATGACTTCATCACTAAAATATGGGAAGGTCAGACTGTAAGTGCAACGCTGTATTCTGTTTTTTTACTGCACTGATTAAATTGAATGTGTTTTATGTCAGCATTATTTTTTAGATGCAACCTTCTTAGAGGGAGGTGAGAACAAATACAAAAGCATAATTTTTTAAGCAGGGTTTGCAGGATGGCTTGCAAATTTTATATAAGGTCAACAAGTGCAAGGTTAAACAAAATGGCTTTTTAAAAAACGCTTGGTGACTTTGTTGATCTCTTAACTCAAACAAAGCCTACTCTGGAGCTGCGTACGTCTGCAGCACAAGTTACTATAGAGATGCATCCTGGTAAAAGTAAACCACAAGGTGTGTGTGCAGGTTCTCAGTCATCCAGGTCTTGGTAATCTAAGGAGCTTGAAAAGAAAAGCGACTGGACTTCTTTAATCCTTTGATGCCATTTGTATCATATTTGATACATGAGTTTCTGAGAGGAAAAACTGTAAAACACATTCTGTAATGTCAAAATGTTATAGACAAAACGCTTTTGTTGTCTAAAATTAACATTGTTGTTAACAAAAAGTTGCCAAAAATGCCCAATGTGTCAAATGCATTAAATAATATATGTAACAAGCAATATTTTGTTAGAAGGGTTAATAAACTTCGCAGATCCAAAGAACCTGAATTTTCTGGCTATTCTTTGATGGGTTCGGTCTTACAGGGTTAAGTTTCTTGAAGACAGTTCAACTCTAATCCGAGAAACGTTTTCAGTTCTACAACCAAACGGTGGAGTCCCAGGTCTAGGTCCCAGGTATCATGTGCCTCATCACATGAGCCAAGGTGTGAAAGGGGTGTCCAAAATGTGAACATTAGGATCCTCAAAACAGTGACCTTTACCCTTTAGATGCAGATGTACAGCTGAGTCTTGTCCTGTCGAGGAGGCTCTACTGTGTTGTGCCAAGTGTTTATGGTGTGAAGGTGGAACCTGGATCTCTCTATCTAAGCCCCAAATCCTGCTTCATAGTAAAGATACTCCCCTGATTTGCTCTCTCTTTGCCTCCCTTCATTTACTTTGGTTGCAGCTGTGTTCGTCACAGGTAGTATAAAGACAGCTATTCAGTGTGCATCTAGTCGCTTGCCTTGTTTTTGGCAGTGCCAGATGGCCAACTTCTGCCAGAACCCCACTGTTGTCCTGCCAATCCAATTAGGTGTCCAAATGAAGTTACTGAAGCAGTTTTGTTTAAGTCTTTTGTCTTAATCTGTGTTGTCTTCCCCAGTTCTGCTATTATTATTATCTTTCTGTATTTATCTTAGGTTGGTCCAGCATTTACTATATAAGTGGAGCGATTGACAAGATATAAGCCAGATGTGCCTCTCTGCTCAGCTGCTGGGACTGGTTCCAGTCTACAGCACCTCTCCCTCCCAGAGCTGAGGCAGGGAACCACACCCTGTCACCAAACTAGAGTACACCACTTCATTTGAAGTGAGGATTACAGTGGAGCACTGAGTAGCTGTGTGCACTCGTGGGCTCTCATCAGTGTACAGGAGGCTGTTCGGCGAGTGGTCTCCACCTAGTTTCCTCATTTTGTTTTTTAAAGATTCATTCAGGCTGAAGGTTTTTACTCGTTTAATGTCAGTGCCTTTTGATTTTCTGATTAGGCCTTTTTAGATTATAGCGTCAGTAAAGTAGGATTATATTTCCTTACTTGTATTTGGAAATCTAGTTTGTGGCTTTTCTTCTCCAGCAGCTCTGGTCCCTATCCATTTGATTTGACATCCTCATCTCAGTATAATAAATCTTTGTGTCTCAGTTAATTTGCAATATAACTGAGATTTTACTGCATGTTAATATTTTCTGGGGTGCAATTCCCCGATGTTACCGCCGTCCTCCTTCATACTTTCCTTTCATTCCCCCTCCCAACATAATGCTTTTCAGTCGCAACTCATCAGCCACGTGCTTTTACTGGTAGCAGGTGGCAATTATTAACTCTGTTATTGAAAGTGAAGATGGCTCAGACTTAACAGATAATAACCAATAGGTTCCTCTTGCACCAGACTTTATCAGCAGTTAAAAATAAATGATCAAGAATGGCTGCAGCACTCATAAGCACTTTCTGAAACATTAATTGAACATGCGTATCTATGTCACAGCAAAAATAAGTAAGCAAGTAAAAATAATAATAAAGTAAAAGGTAAATTCAGGCATCAAAATGTATTAATGTGAAAAGATACATGAAAGCAATCCATTAAATGAGGCCTGATTAATTACATCAGCTTGTATCTTCATTGTTTCTCAGCAGCAGTGACTATGAGCCCTTGGTAAACCAACATTTTTTTAAATGCCTGTGTGTTAGTGTGTAATTAAAATAAATTTAGTCAGTGTCTGACAATCAGTTGTGCTGCCAAGTGCGATACATGGAAGGTCACATACTGTATGTCTATTGTATCTGAGCCAAAACATTTCAGTAGATGAGACAGCAGTCAGTTTGCTACCCCCAGCCAAACAAACAGTCTCTGGTTTATTGTTTTGTCTTTGGAGCAACAGCAGATACTTAACCAGCATAATGAAGCAATATTGAGCAAACAGAACTGTACCACGGGACGGCTGCTACAGTGACTTGTGCTGTTTATTTTGTTAGTATTTGTTTACCAAAGCAAGCTGGAAAGTTAAAGCTTTGGATCAGTCTCTGTGTCATAAAAATATATGACAATAATATTGTGTGGTCTGTAATGCAAAGCAGCAAAAGTATAATAAGTTAAAATATGTGCAGTTACTGATGATTTACAGTAATGTGTATATCAGCCATATAAAGTGCAGCATGATCGAAGTTTTAACCAGAGCTGAGGAGGATTTGTTCGCTCACAAGGTGGCTCTGTCTTTCAGTCTGGCCCGTGCTGAACTAGAGCAGGGCTTTGTTGCTGTCTATTAATCTGAGAAGGGCTATAAGGCCGTTTCTACTGTGAGAAAAATTTGTCACAAGTGGAAAAAAATCCAAACATTTGCCAATCTTAACAGCAATGAATTTCCCAGCATATTCTCCCCAAGTTAAGAGATGTTAAGAGAAATGACAAAAAAACCCAAGAGCTACATCTCAGACTCTACAGGCCTCAGTTAGGTTGTTAATTGTTCAAGTTCATGACTCTAAAACTATAAAATCAACAGTTGTTTGAAAGGGTTGCTGAAAGAAAGCCTGTTCTCTCTAAAAAGGCAGCACAGCTTAAGCTCGCAAAGCTGCATTTGGACAAACTTTTGGAGGAAAGGGGTGTTTGGCTACAATGCACAGCACTATGTTTGGAGAAAACCACAAACGGCACGTCTGTACATACCAACGGTGGTGGTGGGGGGGCATAATATGTGGTTGTTTTGTAGCCACAGAACCTGAGAGCCGTTAAGTCGTTGAGTTGACCACGAGCCCCTCTGTATACCAAAATATTACATAGTCAAATATGAGGCCATCTGTCTAACAGCTAAAGCTTGACCCAAATCAAGTGAAGCAACAGGACAATCATCTCAAACACAACAGGAAATCTACAACAAAATGGCTGGAAAATCAAACAAATCAAGGTGCAGCAAAGTCCAGACCTCAACCTGACTGAGATGCTGTGGGACCTTAAGAGAGCCGTTCATAAACAAATGCCTGCAAAACCTCAGTGAACTGAAGCAACAATGCAAAAACAGTGGGCCAAAATTCCTCCACAACAATGTGAGAGGCTGATAAAGTCTTACAGAAAAAAAATGCTTCAAGTTATAAAGGTGGTTCTACAAGCTATCAAATCATGGGATGTACTTGGTTTTTCCAACACTGCTTTTGCATTTTGGAATAGTTTAACTAGAATAATACGGCAGGTGTTGTGGGTCATCTCAGGATGTATTTACCTAATAGTTACGGCTAGTTACGGGTTTCTTAAAAATGAGGACTAGACAGAGAGAGCCAATTGGCTGGAGATGTGAACAACACTGAAGCACAGTGAAAGAAATAGTTTCACCGAGTAATGCAAGAGCTGCGAGCGCTGATTCGAAATGTTACAGCTACAGCTGGAAAAATCTGGCTGAAAGAGGCTGAAAAAGCTGGCCAATATGATGAAGCTGGAGGTGATTAGATTATGACGATCAAGTGCATCATTCAGGAATTCAATGGGGAACTGGCGAGCAGCCTCACCTCTGAGACCTCACAAACATCGCACAAACACACACTCTCACAGAAAGAGAGAAAAGGAGGGAGTAACCGGAGTAGGTGTGAGACGTTGGGCCCCATTCGAAGCACGAGGGGTCAACGGCAAATAATTACATTTTCCTTTTACAGCTTTTTTTCTAAAGTGCTGTTTATGTCCTGTTATTATTATATAAAGCGAAGTAACTGTTTTGTTACAGGACTACTTCATAATGGACTCTGATGTAGCTGTGACCTTTTCAACTAGACTCGTTTCAGCAGAGTGTGTGAATGGCAGCTAATAGTGCTAGTGATAGCTCAGCCCACTCTTGTGCTTTTTCATGTCTAACTTTCTTGTCTGACGAGTCCCCCCCCATCTGAAAGTTCACTAGTTTGGTTTTGTAAAAGAAAATGGCATGTTTGAAAAATGAAAAATGCAATATAATCGAGGTGGCTGTCAGTACAAGAACAAAAATCTTGGCAAAACAATACGTTGTACAGGATATCTTGCCAGTATGTGATAACAAACGCGTCAACAAGTGCCAAATCTTTTCAACAGAACACTGTAAAACAACTACACTGAGTAGTTTGGAGATATTCTGATGTATTCTGTTAATTTCCGAATAGATTTAAGACACTTTTGTGTCATTGTAACCCCATGCAGTCTTCAGCTGTACAAAAAGGACTTTATTTCCTACCTTAATATGGTGTTGTGGCCAGCGGTTATGGAAATCTTTGCCTGAGCTCATTTGTTTTTGTTGATAGCCTTATAATCACATGCACATGCTCACAATCAAGCATAGCCAAACAAGGGAAAAATATACAGACGCTCATGCAACTTAGTTCAAATGAGCCTTTAAAATGCTGAAAAGAGATTATTGCATGTGCTTGTTTGTCCTAGGTGTCTTAAAGGAGAAAACGTGCAATTAGGAGCAATAAATAATTAGTTGTGTTTGGAGAAACTTCTGTTTTCAGTGGGCGGTAAAGCTGATATCCAAGAACAAGGTACGGAGATGATGATGAGGCTCATGAGGCTCAACCCTCACACAGATTTACCGCAAATGTTTAGACATAATTAATATTTTTTTCATTATTATTATACATTTTTTTGAGAGTGATGAAACAAACATTTACTCACTATATATAATATATATAAGTAAAAGTCACAATCCAGCTTAAGTAATACAAATGTTCAAGTGTCAAAATCTGCTCAAAGTATCCATTATGAAGAATGATTTACATTATATAAGAATTAAGATAAGATAAGAATTGATTCAACAGTGTTGATGTCACTTTAATGTTGTAGCTGAAGATGATTTCATTACTTATATCCCCTTGTATAATTTATTATACATATAGAATTAAAATGTTGCAAAATTTTAAGTAAGTAAAGTTGTAAAATGAAGTATGGAATACAAAGTACAATATTTCTATCTAAATTAGAAGTAGAAATAGCATAAAATACTTAAATAAGATATAAGTTAAAGCAAACCTGTACTTCCAGCAATGGTTTTATCCATGCTGTCAAGTTAATCTGGATTACTCTGGCGTTAACGTGTTAATGCATCTTAAAGCGTTAACGCTGTTGTCAAGACTAACGCGATTAACAATTAATCCATCTGGAATGCAGACTGACTCAAAATCGTGTTAATTATGATGACCGCGTTAACGCATTTAGCCGCAGTTATTAGCCGTATTAACGCGATAAATGTTGATAGCACTAATTGTAAGATAAAGACCCTAAAATAATACAGAGAAAACAATCAGACAACCTCCTATGAGCAAACACTTGCGACAGTGGGAAAGAAGAACTCCCTTTTAACAGGAAGAAACCTCCAACAGAACCAGGATCAGGGAGGATCACCTGCCACGACCAGTTGAGGGTGAGGAGAGAAAGACGGGACAAAAGACATGCTGTGAAAGAGGGCCCGATATTAGTAATAACTCATGAAGGCAATTTATACTTAATCAGAATTGTTGGGTGATTTAAAACAAAAAACTGACTGATTTTACCAGCTGCATGTCTTCCAGCACACCCTAAAATGAGCATAAGTGATTTTATTTTTTATTTTATAAGTGATATTTATTTTTCAACTTCGAAGGACTGTTTGTGCTGAACAAAACAAAGTTTCTATGCTAACCATTATGTGGAAATATACAATTAAATGAAACCCTGGTGGTTTCTAAAAGCTGGCCAGTTTACACAGCTGATTATCATAAAGACATCATTTCTTTCAATACACACTGATTGCTTTTTCCACAGTTTCAAGCCCCTATGCAATGCTCCACATAAATAACTGTGCACTCATCTCGAACGTTTCTCTGAATCACAAACTATTTATAAAGACGGATATAGCCACCTGTGATGCCTCATGTTGATTTGCACTGGAGCAGGTTTGAAGCTGGGAGTTGCAATTTATTGTTAGCAACATCATTTTCTGATAATTTCGAAAAACTCCTAGATTAGAAGTCACAGAGTAGAAGATGAAATGCTGCATTTGAGAATTGGGGAAAAAAGTACAGATTTGCCAGTACAGCTAAATACTTACCGATGCATGTAGCAATAATTGGGCCAGTTTAAATGGCAAGACGTGTATGCGTTTTGAGATGTCCTCTGTTTTTGCTAGATTTGAATTCTGCACTTACACAGTTTACAGTTTTATCACCTCAGGCCCTATAGTCTCATTTTAAAAATATTTTTGGATGTTTAATGTTTTTAATGTTTTCATTTAACTCAGCGTTAATGGCATGTTATTATATGTAAATATAATTCTTTGATTAATAAAAAATTTCATAAGAAATTTAGTTTGTAAAGAATGTTTCAGAGACCAGCATGTGCCATGTGTGCTGGAAGACTTGATTACACAGATTTATCATATGAACAATGTGAAAAGCAGGAGCACACACTGTGTGATTCTTTTCTCAAGAAAATGACTTTGTGAAGAATCTTTCAGATATGACGTGATTAGGAGGTATGACATAGCTCTGAGTTCATATTTGGCTCATTTGTAGTTTTGCATCATTTAGGTTTCTTTTTTCTTATTTTTTGCACTGTTGGAATTTGGGAAGGTTGCTTTCTTCATTTGTAAGTTTAATATTGTGCACACATATTATTGCCCTGCTAGGTACAAAGTTTTCTGTGGAGCTTCAAAAGTAGGAAAATCCTGCATTAGTCTGCATTAATGTGCCCTATTTTTACATTTAGAAAATTATAATCATGTTCCACTTTCATAATAAAGTATTGAAAAGTAATGAAATTATTATTGACAGTTTAAGTGCTCTTTGACCGTAAACCGTGTGGCTTTCTACTAACTTAAGTGCTGTTTTTCCAGCAGAATGTGAAGTGCTGTTATGTCATCCAGTGTCTGTCAGTGGCTCTATAAGGAGAGTACTCTTCATTCAAATGCCTGCTACTCTCACTCACTTTCATCCAGACACAAAGAAAACTTTACAACTGTTACAGAAGCTGAAAGCGAGTTTCAGTATGACAAGCTGAATAAAGATTAAAGACCTAGGACCTGGCATACACACATGTGGACATCACATTTTGGGTTGTCTAAACCAAACCAAGGCCCTGATATCCACTTACGAGGACATTATACTGCCACTGTTCGATCAAAATTTAAAACGAATGTCATCATATGTGGATCTCATTTTTCTCAGAAACAAAAATCAGGTAAAAAAAAAATCAGGTAATTCTTTGTTTTTACATTCATCAGGTCCCAATCAGCCCAAATAGCAAAGAGAAATTAAAAATCCATGCCATGAACAAGTTCGGGTCTTAGGAGGTTAAATAGCAAAGGAGCTTACGCAGGTCTGTAATTTATTCCAGATACTCACTATGGCCTTTATACTCACCAGACATGTTACTGGATAAACCTGTTCAGCTGCTTTTTAGTGCAAATACATAATCAGCCACTATGACAGCAATCCATTTAGGCATGGTCAAGATGACATGCTGAAGTTCAAACTGTGAGAATCAGAATGAGGAAGAAAAGTGATTTAAGGGGATATTTTCTTGGCACGTTTACCAACGTACTTTGGGCTCCTGAGCATGATTTGCATTTTTTTTTT
>VOQK01012315.1:15152-37130 GCA_015052645.1 Benitochromis conjunctus
GTGGAAGCACACCAGCACAAACACAGAGACACACACACACACTAAACCAACGTTGGGCTACTTTTTGTAAGTCCTCGTCCTGCCAGGCTGTTCTGACGAGCTCAATAAAGCCTCCCTTTTTCCAAATAGGGCTGTCCGCCATCTTTCGACTGACAAGGCGAGGACGCAGGATTAGCAGCGTCTCTGCACATTGTCATGTCAGAGCAGCGTATTTCCTAGCATTGATTTGTGGTGTCAGTTCATTTTTGGCTACATTTGGCTGTCAAAGCCTTCCTCATGCTTTGCTTTATCAGCTATGACAAGTGGAGTGTTGTTGCAGGGTCAAGAAAAATGTACATGTCAACAAAATTACTTTCAGTAAAGGTCGATCAGTGGCTTCTTTCAAACTTTTATTAATACTTTGCTGCTTTTGCATGGAAATGTGTCCTAAAGATGAAAGGTGCACGTTTCCTGTCTCTGTAATACTCTAATAATCTAAGCACTCTCTTTGCAAATGCACGAAGCTTTGATCCCACTACAGACCTCAAATACCACATGGATGTATGCCTATTTAGGTCAGAAAGGCATCACTAGCACCCTTTCCCCATATACAACGCCCATCCCTTGGTTGGTATGTTGCATGCCTATATAGGCAAAATGCCATTGACTCCATTGCTTTTTTGGGCTATGAATCCCATCCTCAGGGAGTGTGAAGTAATTTGAGTGGTGGGCTGCACGGAGATGCGTGGCTGCAGGAAGGTCTTGAGGGAACAGGCTGGTGGGACAGCAGACCTTAGAGCTATGCCTGACTCTTTCAGGCGGCCCCGTCACTCAGAGGACTTGGCGCGAACACTTGACCCTCACCCGGCACAGCTGAGTATTTACGTGGCCTATATTTATAACTGCTGTGGGTGTTTGCTGAGCAGTTTTCACAGTAATATATATATTTTTAAAATCTCATGTTTTTTGGGAACAGTTTTAAAATTGCGTACACTTTTGGCCAATACAACTGTAGATATGTCGCCATAAAATTGTTGTTGTTTTCAGTACTATTAAAAATTAAATATAGGGTGAAAAACTTGGACGAGCATTGCAGGTTGACTGCCTGCCAGAATATCTGATGTTGCACATTAAGACTTAACAGCTCCGATGGTCAAACGACATGTGCAGTTAAATATAAGGCAGGATAACGTCAAAAACGAAAATATTAATTAGGTTAATTTGTTAATGTTTTTCTTAAAGCTAGTACTACGTGTCATGTAAATCTGTATGGTACACTTAACTTGATTTTATATCACAGGCTTTATCAACAGCTGACATCAATAACAAGTCAACCCATATTTTCCAGTTGAGTCTCTCCCAGTGAACAGCATCTCACACACTGTTTAAGTCCTGTGTTGGATCAGAGTTTGACACCTCTCTGAGGACAAGTGGCTATGATAAACAATAATGTTCCTGTCCAAATACAGTGACTGGGCCCGGGGAAGCCCCTGGACACACGGGACTTCTGCCTTCTGCCTGTTTTTATTTACTTCTTCTAAAGCTATTTGCCAAGTGAAACAGATCTGTTTCTTTTCAATGACTGTAATATATTTCATTGTCCAAAAATATTCCAGATCACTGCTTTCACTGTGTATGTGCTTAATAGTCAAAATCTGCACATGAAGAATCCAGCATGAGAAACATTTGTCTCTTGGACTTGCTGTCTTAAGAATTCCCTGTGTGTCTGGGCGGGTCTCGCTTATTTGGAATATTCAGCACATGCCTGCAGCAACAAGCCCCCGTCAGGCATCTCACTTGCTCCTGGGATGGCCCTGCAGTGCAGACAGCGTCTGGGATTCCTAAAAGTTGCAGGCTGCCACAATCAGGTTCTATTTGTAAGTAGTATAAATTTGGTGTGAAGTCTGGGCACGCTTCCAAAATCTCATATAACTTGAGCTCAAATAACACTTAACAGTCAGATAATAGTTTTTCAGATAATGTTCAGTTACCCAATTGCCCCCAACAGTAGCGTAACTCTCACCACAGATCATTGGCACCATGAGTCTTTGCTTGCCAACAACGGCTCAACACTTCTTTTTTAATTTTATTACAGTCTGCATTTTATTCAGGCACCTATAACAGCACGTGGTATCACATCACGTTTATTTGGAGACATGCACACCAAGGTGAGCCCTTGGTAGGACATGAAAATGCGTCACCTATAAACTGTGGTGGGCAAAGTATTCAGACCATTCAGTTAAGTTAAAGTATTATTACCAGTGTAAAGTGACATGTTGAATAGGCTGGTGTAAGCACACACCATTGCAAATACAATCCAGAAGCAGAACAGTCTCCATTTGACGTCTCCGTGTTAGCTTATATTAAATGTGCCGACTTTTCTATTTGTAATTGGTGCACAAGCAGCGTTTAAATTGGATCATTTTTGTGTTATTTTCACCCTTCCTGCCCTGTACAGGCTAAATGATCCTTAATATGTTAAAAAGGAAAAAAAAAAGATGAATGAGTTTTTGAATTTAACATGGCCAAAAGGAAAAACTTTAATTTCTCGTGGCTGTGGTAATATTAGACTGTGTGAAATCTATCTCAAAACTGTCCTCAAGTAAGATGTTTGAGTAAGGGTTTTTCATCACTTTTCATGGAGGCTGCTCTATCCAGTGTCTCTGTACGTCAGGGAGCTCCCATGCAGTGTCCATATCCATATGGGTATTATTATCAGCTGTCTGTAGGTTCTGTGGCAGCTGACTTTACTAATAAAATTATCTGCCAGAAAAGAGAAGCCAACCATCAGGATCAGCTGTTAGTCTCCAGTCTCTTGAGACTCTTATGCTTGGATTTCTCTGGCTGATGTCACATCTGTCTACTTTTATCTCATGTCAACACTTTACATCTATGGTTAGTCATAGTGGTTGGTCATTCTGCGTGGTGTTTATTCCAAGACCACCAAGACAGTTTAAACACAAGCTAAACTCTGAGACTAATATTTATATTACACTACCGGCTACTTCTTTAAAACACATTTCAAAGATGTTTCAGAAGTCTAATCAAGCAGGCCCTGAAATGGTGTCAGTACATAACAATATGTATGCACAGCAAAACAAAAAAATGCCCCCAGCTGAATGCATGAAAGGCCACAAACATGAGGTATATAACAGGATGTGTTTGTGTTGCAAAGGGAAGTTTAGAAAGTCATATGACATGTCTAGTGATCCTGCATGAGGATCTCTATTCTTAGCAGCCTCATACCTTAAAGTAGCATCTTACTCGTATGCAATATTTTTCCAAATAGGACTGAACCTTTGGAGAGATAGCACAGAGACAGAGACGGAAAACTAAAAACTGTCTCTCAGTTTGTTCCAGTTGCAAGAAGTTTTCTCTCAGATTTTCTCTTACCTCCCGGCAGGCTGATGGGTCCGCAGCCGTGCCCTTCGTCATAGTGCTCAGAGCTGATGTAGATGTACTTCTTGCACAGCCTCCACAGGCCGAAGTGGGCTGCCTCGCAGGTCTCATTGACTTTCTCCAACTTTGGGCTAAGAACTGCCCAGTGGTCCGTTACCACTGCCGTGAACATGCACGCCATACCCACCAGCAGCACAAAGATGGCAATCTTAATCTTTGTACGCTTGTGCATGTTCGCAGGTGGTGAGATTTCTGTTCAGTGAATATTCTCCCTCTGATAAAATTGGAAATCTTAATAAAACTGGATGTTCTGCAATGTAGACACACTGGTCTCTGTCCTTGGGGCTTCTTTCCTCAGTGACTGCAGCACAAAAATCTCTTCTCCTTTTCTCTCGCCACCCAAGACTAGTATCTTCTCTCCTCTAGTCACAAATCTGTGCTTCTGGTTTGAAAGGAAAGGGGCCAGACTGCTCTGTCCTACTTTCAAGTCTCCTTTTTCCTACTCACTGTGAGGTGCTGCACAACTCAGGGGCTGCAAGTTTAGATAAACAGCTGTTGAGGTAGATCAGGGAAGTTGATGACCAAAGTGTCTACCATGGTGGGTAATGGGCGTAGAGGGGGTTGCAGCATGTGCTGGTCAGTGGGGGGGTAGGGGGGGTGCTATAAATGTGACCGGTGAGTCAAGTTGTCAGGCTGTCTTCTTATCTGGTTACACCGCCAGTGGGCGGAGATGTGTAACGCGTACTAACATTTGTCTCTTGTCTTCACATTCACATGAGCACTATTAAAGTAAACGTCTCAGCCTTGGAAATATAGTTTCCCCTACTTCTCAGTTTCATTCATCACACTGTTTGTATCTTAACTCTACCTCACCTTAACACTGCATCTGTGTGGATTTGTCTCTGTAAACTATTTATAAGGAGAAAGTGGAAGTGTTTACAAAGAGGAGCAACTGTGTTTCAGCTCACAAGAAAAGCATTTTCCCCCTGAAACAATAACACGTTTCGTCTTTCCTGTCAGGGCGGATACTTAATGTGTCTTATGTACTTCATAGGAAATTTGTCATAATTTGTCATTTTCTTTTAATACCGGAAAATGTACTTGTTTTCTATCATTACAGTAGTAGCAGCATACCAGATATAGTTGTGTAAATGCAAGTTTCAGCAGCCAAACAAAAACAGAAAAGGAAAAGCATAAAAGAAAAGCGACAAGGGACACACTCGAGAAGAAAAAAACCCACATAAGGTGCACTAATCCTGTTGATTCCTCTCCGACTGTAAATCATGTTGGCACGGTTTTTAAGAGTTGGCCCACTTCAAGTCTCTTTAAAAGACTTGTGGCCCAATTTTTTCCTGGCGTGAGCAGAGGCACCAGTGAAAGTCAAAAAGTCGTCACAGCAGCAAAGTAGAACCGTGAGAGCTCACTGCAAGCCAGCGCACGTGCGCGCGCACACTCACACACACACACGCACACACACACACACGCACGCACGCACGCACGCACACACACACACACACACACACACACAAATATGAGTGAAGCCTCCAGCTGAGGGATCAGTAACCAGCTACACCCTTACATGTTTCCAGAAGACCTTCAATAAAATGATAAAATATTACTGTATTTAAATCTGCCTCTCACATTGTTTCTGTTTAGTTTTGTTGTTTCAGATTTTCTCACTCTTTTACCCCATTTGGGAGTACTGATATCTCTCCGAAGCTAGTGGAAATTTCATCATGTACTTTTATAGATAATTCATTGTTACTTTTAGCAATGATTTACTGACTCGTAAAGTTTACAAATATTTGATACCAGTATCAGTGAACAAATCTGGGCTTTCTTTGGGTTGACTGTTATATCAATACTTCTATGACTGGATGTTAGTAGAGACAATGCCTTTTATACTTTAACCTGCAATATGTTTTATCTATTTATAGAAATGTCATAGTGTGAAGTAACGGGTTAATTAGAAAACAGATGTCTCTTTTTTGGATCTTCACAAGAACTCTAGCTTCTAACATTATCATCAGTGGACTATCTCCAAGCCATTACCCTCATCTTTGATTGGTTCAGGAAGCCACGAAGAGAAAAGACACTCTGCATATCCACAAGGACGCAGCTTTTATGAACCTGTGACTCTATATTAAAAATATCCCTTTATGTGCTATCCCTGGATATATAAGCTAGGCTGTTGGCTGTTTAATACAGGGCACTGCCTTTGTCAAAGCTTTAGATTTGTACTTAAGTTTGAATAAAAATATTTTTACTACACCATGCTTAGCTATTTTAGTTTTATGAGTTGTATTTTTCAAATGCCCAGCAAGCCTGATTCATATCAGTTGCATTTCATAATCTCTCATAAACTAAAGTTCATACAGGGTTGGGCAGCAAAGCATAATGTTACTTCAGCTAAAATAAGCAATTTATTTTGTTTTTAGCTAAAATAACTGCACATTTATCATTGATGAATTAAAACATTCATGGTTTCACGTCTACCACAAAAGGTGTTTAACTTTCTCCTATTTTTAATTAAACATCTTGGCATTATATAATTTGGCAGGACTACAAAGTAGGTAAAAATAGCAAAGGTGAGTATTCAGCACCTACCTAAACCAATTAAAATAAAACATCTCTGTTCCATTCTTGTATTATAGAACAAATAGAAACATAATGGGGCATCACCATTGCGTCACAGAAAGAGGAATCCAGGTTACAGCTTTCAAAGACATTCAATTCAGTTCAGTTTTATGTTTATAGCACCAAATCACAACAACAGTTTCCTCAAGATGCTTTATATTGTAAGGTAAAGACTCTACAGTGATACAGAGAAAACTCGAACAATCAGATGACTCCCTATGAGCAAGCACTTTGGTGAAAGTGGGAAAGAAAAACTCCCTTTTAGTAGTTCAGCCTAGAAGTAGTAAATCCATAAACTAGTTTTTCAGTTTTACTTTGAGACAGGATGTTTCTACTTTTAGAGATATTGCGTAAATGGAAAAAAGCAGTCCTACATATTTGTGTAATATGTGGTCTGAAGGACATATCCTGGTGAAAAACAACTCCAAGGTCCTCACAGCATTACTGGAGGTCAAGGTAATGCCATCCAGAGTAAGAATCTGGTTAGATACCATATTTCTAAGATTTTTAGAGCCGAGTACAATAACCTCAGTTTTATCTGAATTTAGGAACATAAAATTAGAGGTCATCCAGGTCTTTATGTCCAGCAGTTTAACTAATTGGTGTGCACTATCTGGTCTCATGGGTAAATAAAGTTGGGTGTCATCTGCATAGCAGTGAAAATGTGTGCTATGCCTTCTAATGATATAGCTTAAGAGACGCAAGTATAATGCAAACAAAACTGGTTCTAGCAGAGAACCATGTAGAGCTCCATAATTAACCATAGTGTGTGAAGACGACTCTCCATTTGCATTAACAAACATGCATGAGATTAGGTTAATTGGTGATTTAAAAATTGAATGTAGGTGTGAATGTGAACGTGAAACCGTCTATCTCTATGTGTTAGCCCTGCAGCACACTGGTGACATGTCCAGGGTGCCCTGCCTCTTGTCCTGTGGCAGCTGGGTTAGGCTTTAGCACTCTGTGTGACCCTGAACTGAAGAAGAAGATGAAAATGGATGGATGGATGGATGGATGGATATATAAAATTTGCTTGTGTAACACATTTATGTACAACGTATGTATGTCTGGATGCCTTACCATATAAGGAAACCAGAATGACCGTTTTATCAGTCCAGTCCTTCCCACACCTCATTATAGTTTTGATTGATGGCACTGACATAATGACTCTTTAAAGAAGAACAACACCTGACCTCAAAGACATTAGTTGCTTCACCTTTTGACCTTCCTGGAACTCAGGGAGCCTCACTGGAGTTGTAGGTGTAAGTCCAATTCCTCAGGGGAACTTTTCTGGCTCTTTAAATATCTTCCAAGAGAAATCATCTCATTTTGTGGACTAATTGGACAGAGCTTGAACCAGTAAATCCCACTGATTGTAATCACAGAGGACACAAGGTTACATTGATTGTGGCTTATTGTGACTGCTTCTCATTTGCAGGGATAAACCCACGAAGTCATGGACAAAGGAGAGATTGATCTAACCACAATCAGTCACGTTTGTCTTTACAAGTTAGAGATATCTGGATATAGTCAGTCTATGTTTAGTTTTCAATGCCAGTGGGATCTTATTTGTGAACACTGCAAATGTGTGAAGCCAAGTGTAAAACCACAAGGAATTCATAATCTGGTGCTGTCGTAATTGACAAGCACTGTAATGATTCTCAGAGGAAGAGGCTCCACGTGCAACAGACAGCTTTTTATTTCTCTGTTTTGGGCATTCTGTACCTCTGTCTTTTACCGTCCTGCCCAAAACCTGGAAATCCTTCTTAAATCACCATCTTGTAGGATGTATCAATTTCTAAACACATTTGAAGTAGAGAGGAGTTAGGAGAGAGAAGGAGGCTCACCAAAGGAGCTGGAATCAAGGATGTAAGGGTGTATCTTTTGTAGAAGTGCTTTCCCTGTGACTCAAAGGCGAGACACACAGCTGGAATATAGCAAGTGAAGTACTCTACAGATAAGTGTTCCTTTGGATTTGGTTGTTTTAGCTGTTTTAGTCGTTTCAGATGATCAGCTCTGTGATCAAACCTTTCTCCCACCATTTCTGTGCCCGTTGAATGAAAATGTACAAAAAAATATATCTGTACCGCTATTCATATTTAATTGGCATTATTTTAAAATGAGGGCTTTGAAGCATGGATGCTTCATTTTGCTAAATGCCTGCTACCTCAAAACCTCTCCCCTTATGTATTTTGTTCCTCTCCTCTCTTCGCATGTCTATAGGGAGTGGGGAAAATGAATCAGGGATGTACATCGGAGAAATGACAAAAAAGTTATGTGTCCGATAATGCACCATTTGTTGGTTTCTCCTGTTCTAGTTCACCTGTTTGGGCTTTTGTTATGTTTGGTCAACTTGGCACTCAGGATTTGCCCCCAGGTTTTAAAATAAAGCTCCTTATTTAGCATACATGTGATCAGTCTCACATGTTGCGTGCAGCTGAGAATCTTCTCTATCGATGAGGACAGACTGACTATATCTCAATATGAACCGTGGCAACAGAAAATAAAAACCATCCACATTTGAAACAAAATCATACTTACATTATTTCGAAGGAGGTTGTCTTCATTCTTAATTCTGGCCAACCACCAGTCTAAAAAGAAGTGAATGCTTAAACTATTTGATGTGGGGTAACTGGTGGCATAATACTAAAAACAACACTGCATAAATTATGATCTCATAATTAAAAGAACAGAGCTTGTAATCATGAGTAAAGGTTAAGATGATTATCAGTCATTATTGTATGTGAGAGGGCTATTGTTATAATTTGTAATAATTAGTAATGCCCTTCTTCACTCATTGCAAATTATATTGTCCAAGATTTTCTAAGACTAATTTTATGATACTCAGAAACTGCAGCTACCAGATGCCTTTCAGTTTGTATTGAAACCTAGTTGTCTCCTCAACTTATTGCCAGATTGTTAATGTGGTTGTGTATACATCAAAGAAAATTCAACAAAACCAGACTTTCTTTGCTTTATCTGGTTCAACAAAACCTAAAACCCGCAGTGGAAGATAACAATAGCTGTTATCAATGTTCTGTGTTAAGCCTGCTTCAGACGCACATAAAACCGGATGTTTTTAAGCACTATGTGACTCTTTCTCCACAGAAAGTGAGCCTCAGTAGTACTGCCTACATCAGTCAGATATGTCAATAGGTGATGGTGATAAACTAATGATAACAATATGTAAAAATATAACTCTAAAAAACACAGAGCTGTTGCAAATAAGACGTGAAATGAACTCTGCAGAAAATGGATAATCTTGGGATTTTGGTCGCAGAGTGGTAAAATAACTCCAGTGCTCTTGTTTATTTTTAAGATGACTGTCACGGCGGGGTACACCGAAGTTTTGTGAACAGGACCCATAAGCAGATGCAGAGAGAGGAGTTGCAAGTTGAACAAAAAGCGAGCCTTTATTTGGCTGAAAGCAGCAAAGAACATGAAAACTAGGAAACACTAGGAAAAACTAAGAACAACTGTGGTGAGTATAACAGATGACCCGACAATGAGTGAACAGAAACACACAGACTAAATGATGACAAGGGTGATTAGGGGAAGTGAAAAGACACGAGGAAACAGCTGATACACATGAACCTAATGACGCTACTGGGAAGTGAACCGAAATACAATGACAAAGCCACAGTAGACTCCTCCAAAATAAAACAGGAAACATGAGACATAGAAATGACAACAGAAGCTTGACAGACCTAAATTACAAACAAAAGACAATCAAATATGCTAAATAACTCAAAACCGCTGGGTCAGAGAACCAGCCCGTGACAGTGACGGCTCCAAATTGGAGCTCTGAAACTTAAAAATGGATGGATTTGAACACTGAATGGTACCTCCCAAAGCCTAATAAAGGAGGTGAAAATCCCTTGAATTTGTTGGCAGATCTAAGATAAATTAATCTTATTGATTAAAGACTATTAACCTGATTCAAATCACTGCTGCAATACTTACCTGCAGTTATTTCATGTTGTCATTTGAAAGATAGTTCATTAAATCTGAACTTTTTGACGTTGTCCTACGTTTGAAATCTTCAGGTGAACTTTGACAATGTGATCCTGCAATTTAGAGGGAAACCACTGGGGAATAACCGATCACCTATCTAAGCTCCCACTGATGGTGGAGGCTGAGATAGGTGCTTTACTGGAAGGGACACGGTACATAGCAGTTAGGGTTGTCTGTTTTGTGGTTTACTGTTATGGTAACTGTTGGATCAGTAAACCATTTATTTTTGTCTCTGCATGCATCAAGCCTCATCTTCTTTTGTTAATGAAATCAGGCCTGAAGCTCCATCACTGTCGGCTACTGCACCAGTCTTGAGCTGGGCTACCTTGTTGCATGTGATATAAGGCATCCGAAACAACCAATACCCGCTCGACTTGCCATGGAATCACGAAAGGGTTTGCACACTGAAAGGTTTTGTCATATGTAATGAACTTAATCCAGTTGAGCAAATATTATATGCATTTTACTTTTTTTTTTACTTCTGCCATGGTGGTAATAAAACACACTCTTTATGTGTGCATATGATGGCACGGTGGTTAGCACTGTTGCCTCACAGCAAGAAGGCCGGGGTCAAACCCCGTGTTTGCGTGGGTTCTCTCCGAGTACTCCGGCTTCCTCCCACAGTCCACAAACATGCAGTTTGTGGGGATAGGTTAATTGGAAACTCTAAATTGCCCATAGGTGTGAATGCGGGTGACTGTGAGTGTGAATGGTTGTCTGTCCATGTGTGTTAGCCCTGCGACAGACTGGCGACCTGTCCAGGGTGTACCCCGCCTCCCCCCGAGAGAGCTGGGATAGGCTCCAGCGCCCCCCGTGACCCTGAAAAGGATAAGCGGAAGCGAATGGATAAAATTCAAAGTGGAATGGAACAATATCAAAGTTGCATCTAGACAACAGATACTTAATAAAGGCTATGACAATAATGTAAAAGAAAACGGTTGCCACCTCAGCCGGCTTCAGTCTCACCTCTGAATGATGAATGATGTTCCCTTGGTGCTTTAAAGTCAGCGCTAAAACTGGTGCCTGAATACCAGTTCCCCTGTGAATAGCTTTCCCACAGAGTCTGACTTAATCAAAAAGGTTACTTTGGTATTAGCAACAGCGTTGCATTAATGCTTGCTTGTTGTCAGCTTCTTTTTTGCAGACTGTAATATAATTGGATATGTTACACCATTATGATCTGGTTTTAGATGTGTCATAGCTGCTTAAAGGGGGTGAACTCCAACTGCTGGCTAAATCCGGTCTTAGTGCAGTGACAGATGTCATCCTAATGGCTGCCTGTGGCTCCTGGATTGACAGTGTGGCACTGGGAGGGAGGAATCATGCCCCCTGCTAGGAATAATGTCAGCCATTTAAAATTTTCAAGAAGAACTTGGGAGGGACAGGAGCGATGAGATCAAGCACAGGAAATCACATCTGAGTTTCACATTCGTTCTGTAGCTTCACAACACATTCTGTGCTAATAAACAATAGGAAGATGACATACTACAAAACTAGTCATATTCTATGCTTTGTTAATGGGTGTTCCTTGTGGAGGCCACCTCTGAGTTTGAGTTCCTATATGTCTGCCTCTCCACTTTCCTAAATGTTTCCACCTGTGCCTCGTTTCCAATCAGCCCTCAGTGTAGCCTTGTCTTTCACTTTGCTTTTTCAGATCATCTGTTTACCCTCCTGTGTTTGTTCCCCCTGTGGTCCCTCAAGTCAAAGCAATAAATATATTGTCAAATTCTTTATCATTTGATTAACTTTATATAGGCAGTTTAGATTTGGAATTGTGACAATTGTAGCTCACACACTGTTTTACCTGGTAAAATACAGTATTGCTGTTGTAAAACCTTTGCTATGTGTGTGGTTTTCCATATAAAGATAGATAAAGTATGAGCTGTTGTCCCCTGCTGTTCAAAGACAGGACCAGGCTTTAAATCCTGAAATCTCATTCTATCCATCCTGAACAGCAAGGTACTACTGCTAACGAGCATGTGACTGCATGGAGAGGTGACCCTGCCATTTTCCTCTCAATTACTGGAGAAGATTTTGATGGTGCCCAACAGGAAGGGGTGGGGTAGGGAGTGGGGGGGCATGACTTTTTTATAGATGAAAATATCAGCGAGGGCCCATGGCATTCATAGGGCTTAACAGCTTGGGTGATGGTTGGAGAGAGGGGTGAAAGATGAATTGCTCAAATTCAGGGCTGGAATAGAAACCGGGTCATCAGACCAGTTCAGCATAATAAAGATACATCACACACAAGCAGGATGGAAGATAAGTCTATTGTAATTCAAGGCATACCCTTGTCCACTTCAGTGACTTGAATGACAACGATAGCTGGGAAAGCAGGGACTTTACAGCGACCATACAGGCTCTCCTCTCATGGCATGATAGCTTTAAACACACAGTGCAACCACTGTGACACTGATTTACGAAAGCCAACAACCAAATTAAACCGATTCCAGCTTCTGCTAAAAATACCCAACTGGTAAGCAAACCATGACACGGAAGCCAGACAAGCATGATGTACTATACCAAGAATGAGTAAGCTGAACTTATACTAGCCCTTCACGCACGCACGCACGCACGCACACATGCAAAACACCCACTTTACTCCAGCTCTTGTTTGGAGACAGGGACACAAGCTTTTCAGTCTGGATGAGCATTTATGAGCCTGTTAGTTCAGTCAAGCATTAAGTTGGCTGATGCCGATTTCCTTTAACACCCTGTGGTTGCTCGCCTGTCTTTCATGCAGCTTCATAGTAAAACAGGCCTATCAGCCCTGCGTCATTACCTAAATACTTCTACGAGGAAAAGCAAAGGCTGTGAAAAATAACAGCATGCTGTGTCTTCGGACTGAGTCTCAGCTCATATTTTGCATTAAACCAAATGTGAAGACAGCTGAAAGTTGAGTTTTGGAATTTGTCTCCATGGTGGATGAGCCTGACAATTTTGCATGGGGGTGGCCATGCTTACAAGTTAATTATATCCCACTGACACATACGCACACACAAAATGTATTTTTCTGTATGGCAAGTTGCCGTAGGCTGCATATATGAACACCGTATATCGTAGTCAAATTATCCCATAAGGAAATTTAAATGGGTGATTGCACTGTTAAAAACTCTCCATATATTTATTTGTGTTAGCTAATGTTATCGTCTAATGCTAGCAAGCTTGTTTAGCAAGTTTTTTCATGTCCAGTTTAATGCAGATGCACATGTACCTGCTGATTAGTGGTAATTAAACGGCTAATAAAAACATAGAATTTCAACCAAAAAAAAGCAGCAAAAACCAGGCGGAGACAGAAATTTTAATGACTCTAGTGAAATCTAGCAGACAACAATTGTAGCGGCTTATGTAGGAACAGCTATCAATAAAAGAGGTCCAAAGAACTCCAAAACGCTAGGCTCCAGGTGGGTTATAAAGTAATTCTACCCTCTTAGTGTTTTAGGCACTCACCTAACACATGAAAGATCACCAGATTGAGACTGGGATTGGTTGCATCAGGTATAAACATCTGCCAAATCAGACATGCAGTGCCACAGTGCATGTAAATAAAAGGAAGTCACTGAGAGAAGCTAGCTAGCTAGTCCAATAGCACCAACTTCTATTGTGGTATTAGTTTGAAGAGAAAATGTTTTCTACGAAAATGCTTTGAGTATAAATAATAGTGCTGGCAAATACAGTTTTTCTTTCCACAATCAGGTAACTTTAATCCAAAACATACAAGTGGATAAATGGTTGTTCAACTGTTGTCATCATTTGCTATAATAAGGCCAAATCTATGCAACTGATGTAAAACAAAGTCACATTACTACATCCTCACACAAAAATTTTTTATTGTTTTTTTTTTGTTGTTGAAAATCATCATTTCCCCAACAGCTGATTTTGATATGGATCAGTAATAATACAGAAATACTTAAATATGAGATTACAAGTGTCTGCAAGTGTATTTTTTGGAGCATGATCAAAACTCTGTACCAGACAGCCCTCTCATAAAACCTTCCCCCACCTCAAAGAAAGTAAAGGCAGAAGCAGGTGTCCTGTTAGAGACCAGCAAGACAAAGAGCATGATCTAACCTATGCCTTTAAACACACCAGCTGTAACAGTCTGTCATGCTTAAGGAAGGAACTCATTTGTTCTGTACATCGTCCCTGAGCGAATGGAGAACAAACTACACAGGCAGTCTGTACCTATAAACACTGACACATTACGCAGCATACTGGAATGTACTGACATTAATTTGTGCCTTGTCACTTTTAATATACAGTATATATACAGAAATCCATATTCATAGCATAATTACGCCATGGTGTGGTAGTGTTTGAGATCCATAACACACATACACACACACACACACGCACACACACACGGTAATACATATTTATGACATGACTCATCTACATGATAAACGTTATTAAGATACAATAAAAGTATTCAAATGGGCTTCAAAAGGCTTAAAACTATAAAATGTGTACAGATTGAGTTAGCACCATTTGTGTTAAGGTACAAACAAATACAATACGATTATATTCTGATAACAAACGATTACATAGATAACTTTAGCAAACAATTTTGGCGGGTTATTTTCATCTTAATCAAAGAAATTCCTTTTTTGAATTCCTAGAAGAAAAACATGACTAAAGGTTCAAGGCAACGTCATAAATGACTACCTTTACAGAATACAAAGACGGGCACATTTCTTCTGTAAGAACAAAATATTCCTTTCAGATTTTAAGCATTATATTTTTTAAAAACCAAACTCTTTAGATATTGCTACAAAATTGTGGCAACCACAATCATTAAAAGTTATTTTTCTCTCTCACCAAATGAAATACTGGCGTTTTTCTGTCACAGAAGGATGCGAGAAAAGCAACTCTAAACTCTGACCTTTCATTGCTGCCGCTGCCAAAACAGTCCTGGGGAGAAAATACCCTTTCTCATTAACTGTAAACATCTAATGTGTACCATCAAGTTTATTGTTGGATACACTCCTGACCTCATACTGGAGTAGTTCTCCTGTTTCCTCCATCCTTTACATCTTTCTGGAAGCAGTTGTGGACTTGTAAAAACCTGGAGTCTCGCTCTGGGCTGTAGGGCCCTGCAGTACCACTTCCACCCTTCAAAGGGTCCCTGCTCAGGGAATAAAGGGATATACCCCCTACTGGCAAATTTAGCCCCAGCCCTGGTCCCCCTCCAATTCCTCCACCAATCTTCATTCCCACTGGGGACGGCTCACGGGATGGGTCACTTGACCTGGAACTGGAACGCGATCGCCTCCGCCTGTAGCGGTAACTTGGTATGCGAGAGTACGGCGAAGAGGATGAGGTGGTTTTGATGAAGTCACGTTTGGATCGGCAGCGCGTCTCTTTGTTTTTCTCAATATAAATGTTGACTGCAAGAACGCCCACTGACTCTGCTACAATGAAGGAGAGGGCACCAAAGTAGAAAGACCAACCATAGCTGTACTGGTTCTTCTTGTCCTCATCTTTCTTGTCACTCGGGTCGCCGGCATTGCTGGAGATGTAGACGATGATGCCAATGATGTTGCTCAGGCCTGAAGAGAGGATAAACGAGAGAAGGAATGTTGTTGTGAGAAAGGTCAAAACTGAGACTCTACATGTAAAGAAAGCAGTGTTTTTGCCATTGTCCTTTTGTGAGTGTGAGAAAGGTTCACTCTAATGACTTAAGACATTTTTGAAGTGCACTGTATCTCAGAATAAAACCTGACCTTTTCCTTCTTTCACTCTCTAGCAGTGCACACGATCTATTTGTTGTCACCCTGGTTTTGATTCTTTATCTGTGGTACGCTGTCTGACTTCTCCTACCTGCAGCTACAAACAGGATGCCTGCACTGAGTAGGATGTTGTTCTTGCTGCTGTAGATGCGTCCAATTCCAACACACAGGCCACCCAACATCAGAAGGATGGTGCTGAGAATTGGAAATAGGCTTGATGCACGAACTATACCTGTTTAGATGAGAGAGACAGAGAGCATGAAAATCTCTTGTCAGCACAATTGAGAATATAATGTAAACTACTTCAAAAAGAGAAGATAACCACTGTAAAATGGAGCACAGGTGAAAAAAGGCCTAATACCACTCAGTATTAGATTACATTACATACTGGCACACAGATTTTATGTCTGATGGGTAAGAGAACTAACTAACAAAGGACAGATACTACTGAAAGAAATACCATTAGCTTTACAGGTGTTTGATCCCATACTACAGATACTACAGACCCTACTATAATACAGAGAAAACCCAAACAATCAGATGGCCCCCTTTGAGCAAGTGCTTTGGCGACTGTGGCAAGGAAAAACTCCCTTTTAACAGGAAGAAACCTCAGGCTCAGAGAGGGGCAGCCATTTGCCACGACCAGTCAGGGGTGAGGAGAGGGAGACAGGACAAAAAACCACTCTGTGGAAGAGAGCCAGAGATGAATAATAAGTAAGGATTAAATGCAGAGCAGTGCATAAAGATATAGTGAGTAAAAAGGTGAGTGGACAAGAAACACTCAGCACATCATGGTAAGCCACCAGCAGCCTAGACCTATTGCAGCATAACTAAGGGTCATTTTATCCAGCCCTCTCTATGAACTTCATGAAAAAGGAAAGTTTTAAGCCTAATTTTGAAAGTAGAGAGGGTGTCCATCTACCGAATCCAAACTGGAAGTTGGCTCCACAGAACATGGGCCTGCAGGCTGAAGGATCTGCCTCCTATTCTATGACTTCCTGATTAACAAATGTCAATGACTATGTTTTTCATCCTTTGGTGACCTTCTTTAACTTTTAGTGTCCTTCACTTTGTCAGACAGGTTCCAATTGAGAAAGGAATTTTTTAATTAAACACTGGTGATGGCTAAGTGAAAATGAACTCAGCTTTCCAACAAATGTTCAATACTCTTCTGGGGGCCATACATCTTAAGTCATCAAGATATTGCAGTGTAGGCTAAAAGTGTGCAGCGTGCAGTTACCAAGGAGTGCTGACAAGTTTAGTTTTCCACTGAAAAATCTCTCACTGAATGATATTTCCAAGCTCCTTACTAAAACAGTTCAGCCAATCTATCACTATCTCATCAGTTATAATCATTTTAAAAAATTTTTACATTTCACCATTTCACTGTTGCTTTAGTGAGCACTAGGGCTGCCGCAAACGATTATTTTGATAGTCGACTAGTCACCAATTATTTTTGCGATTAGTCGACTAATCAGATCATGCATCCATTGGATGTAAAACGTACAGCTTATTGCACCAGCATGCATCTGCTCTTACATAACTATCATTAGCTTACAGCTTGAAGTGTTTAACGTATGTGCTAACGAAAACGATGTGCCGGGAGTGCGCTGTTCTCGACCTCCTGGTCAGCTCGTCTCCGAAAACATCGGAGCACTTTTGCAAATATGTGATGATATCGAGCAGTTCATAAATCGAGCAGATATTTGAAGTTTACACAGCTACATTCTCACCTGAAAATATATTAAAAGTTTATTTGGTGACCCAGAAAGAGTAATATTACAACTAAGTAGCCTCAGCCATTGTTGGAAACTAGAATTGGCTGGGCCGCGCTATGAATTCTGGGCCACAAAGGATACACCCGACCCATCCTTCAAATTCGGAGAAATGAAGGATGCATTTGTCGGCCGTATTTGGAACAGCTTTTGAATTGGGACCGCCTTCGTCACGTCGCTGTGACGTAATCGGCCTTCAAATGCGGCCTCCGAAGGATGCAGCCCCTGAATTGGACACAGCTACGATACCGGAGACTGCTTCTTCTGCTTTGGCGTTTAACGGCAGCTGGCATCCTTGTAGGTGCATTGCTGCTATTTTCTGTTTCAGTCTGTTATTACACTCTTAAATCCTACTACTCATTCCTGCGTCTTTCAGGATCCTACAAAGCTTCAAACAACGCGTCAACCATAAAATTAGTCGTCGGCGATTTTGATAGTTGACGTAATCGTGAGTAGTCAACTAATCGTGGCAGCCCTAGTGAGCACCACATGAGGACTTAGTGGAACTGCTAACAGTAACAGTAGTTGTTGCCAAGGCCTCTGTTTTGTCTTGTCTTCTGTCTAGTTTGTAGCCTCTCTCTCTCTCTCTCTCTCTGCTTTGAGTGAGTGCATGATTACTTACAGGTGCCCTAGAGCCTGAACAAAGTCCCACTGACTGTAGCTGCTAAAGTTACCTTTAAATGCTCACTGCTTAACACCAGAACATCGTCTGTGCGTCAGCATTCCTTTGGTTGACCCCAGTCCCACCTGCCAACCCAAGCCCAAGCCTTGGACCCAGTTTCTAGTTCACAACTACAAATCCAAGTCTAACCCACAGGCTAGGAAACTATATTGTAAGCTTTTATTATTTTACAGTTATTGCAATACAGCACCACACATGAGTAAAATAAGTGGATTTGTTTAATCGTCTTGTTTTTGTAATCAGAATTTAAACAGATGCAATTTATCTTTTCCCCGCAAAATATAGAAATATGGACATTTCTCTTTCTAAATGGTTTCAGTTAGCACATAGGCAAAACCTGTGACGGGTATGTTTAAAATCAAAGTACTGTGTAATACCTGCATTGATCTCCAACACTTAAATGCCACTAGATGAAATTTGTGAGCAGCCTAATAGCTGAAGAAACAGCAGTATGCGACATGCCCAGCCAAACAAGCATCATTACTCTTCCACGAGTGAAACAAAGGAAGTGAAATAATGCCCAGTGGTTCAGCGCATGAAGGTTTTTACAGACACACAGGTCCGGCTAGCGTATTCAGCTGCCTTTTAAAAAAATAACCAAGTGATTCCAGAATTAATTTTTCCTGAGCTTATTGAAATTCATATTGTGGACAACACACGAAATGGTAACAGTTGCCTTGAGGCACAGAGCTGATCTGAAACATAAATAAATAAAATTATATTCAGTAAAATGATTAAATGGTCTGTAATTTTCAGTGCACATATTTATTTATTTATTTTTAACAAGGGTATTAAACAAAAGGCCAAGGCCAAATATGAAATCTGTTCTCATGTGGCCAAAGTCTGGCCACAGCCTGTTTTAGATGGGCCTTATTACTCAGCACATAACACACTTCATTATCTCCATTGCTCTAATCGCTGTCATGACATCAGGCTTTTTATGGGAAAAGGATAGACATGCCATAACACATTAAGCAGCCTTGTAATAACTCCATCACATTCAAGAAAAAAAAGAGGGAGAGAGCAGGGAGAGAGGGATTAAGTGTTGGAGTGTTTGAAGATGAAGAGGTTGCAGTGACTTACGTAAGATGTACTCTGAGCTGTCTGTATCGTAGTCGTTATCCTCTGGAAAATGATTGATCCGAAAACAGCTTCCTTTGTTGATACCTGTGCAAAAGCCCAAAACACACTGAGTGTGAATGTGACTTGTGGCACACAGAGTCTGTGCAGGTTCGAAACTACAAAAATTAAAACAGCAATTTGGGTCTTCATGTTGAAAGTTAACATGAGAAGCTCAGAGATAAAAGGAACCACACATCGACCATTCACTCAATCAGCATGCAACTTTTATGAACCTGAGACAAATATGTTGCAGAAAGCTAAAGTCTATTCTCGGCAAAGTATATCTAACCGGGAGCAGACATGTCCTGTTTTCACCCATAACCATGTCAAAAACCATTTGAGGGCAGAACGCTGTGGATCTGAGATTCTGAAGTTCTCAAGCCCTCGGGCACCTTCTATTCACCCAAGCTCTTCACTGAGAAAATTTTCCCTCCACTTTTAAGAGAATAAAACATTGGAGCATTATGAATATTGAAAGGTTAGACTTTGAATTTAAAGTCTGGCTCTTGAATTTCCTGCCTGAACTTATATATTAAAACTTGTTAGATCTTAAATAAAATACACATAGATACATATCAGCTTGTATATCAGGTTACAAAAACACTCTCTTAATCCCAAAAAAATCAAACCATGCCTTCGATTGTCAGCCATGTCCCGTTTAATTCCGCTGATTTCAAATTGCTAATGTGAATAAATGTGGAAGAGTCGTCCAACGTGCCTATCGGATATTACACTACAATTAATGGGAAGAGATGAAGTACTGATATTCTACCCTAGTCCATGTGCAGTACAGATTATTGAACTCAGGCATAAGCAATCAAGTGACATTTATCTTGGCAGAACATGGGTGCATGGAAACAGTCCAGAAGGAAGAGCAGCTGTTTTAGTGGGAGATGTTTCTAATCACTATGTATAATACAAATAGTCTGTCACTATTCAATATCAATCCTGCTTCGCTTTGCCTGGCGGGGCGATAGTTAACTCACATCTTATTGACTTTCCAAACGTCATCCATGCCAGTTGCCTGCTGTCATAGCCAATGAATCTGATCGTGATGGCGTCATCCCCAAGAGCTCTGTAAAGGATGGAGGATTGTCTTTCTTCCCTTTAAGTTGCAAATTTGTTATGACAGTCTTATTCCAGCATCCATGGCAGAATTGTTTAATGAGATGTTTTTCAGTTTTACAGGCAAGAATGTCTCATCTTTTGATAACAATTCAATGTGAACTGTAGCCACTGGAAGTAGGCATAGGGGCTTCCACTGGGCCCGTGGAGTGTAGTTAAGAATTCAGCGATGAATTCTTTTCTGCCTTTGGACACTGGCGAAGCTCGAGTCAAAATACTGTAAGCAAAGAAGTTGGCAAGGCTTCAGGTGTCATCTCTGCTGATCACATCAGCTGAAAGGGACAACAAGCTTTCAAGAATACATCCAGTGACAGACTAGGATCACCAGGAAGTAAACCACTGTGAGCTTGTCATTAGTTTTCGTCAGCATCATCACTGTTTTTTCCCTCACTGGTAAGCATCTATCACCTTTGACAACTCTTTGCATTTCAGGTGTTTTTTTTTGTTTTTTTTTAATTAATCCAAACTCTTTAAACCTTTTTAAATACTTATGAATTTCCTCATCTGTTTTTGTATTTGTATCACTACTAACTACTAACTAACTAATAATCATAGAAAGGTGCATCCACTTCTAACTGTAAAATACAGTCAGCTGTTCAACCTCAATCCCAATGTTCATGTCCTACCTCTCCTTCTGTACATTTTATAATATGTACAATATCTTATGTGAGGTGCACTTTTCTTTACATTACATAGACATACACATAGCCTGTAAATAAATGCAATATAAGTGCCAAACTCACTATAACTTACTATAATACATCAGCTAATCAGTTAATTGTGTTTAAATATTGTATTATATTGTCTTAATTTCATTACGCTTGCATGATGTTGATAAAGAGTCTTGAATCTTGAATCTGGAATGAGGTGCTTTGGATTTGCAGGCACTCCTAAACTGTTATTCAGGCTTACAAAATCATAAACCAGGTATTGAAATCTCCACAAGGTAAATTTGAAGCCGGTTTTCTGTATCTACAATCTGTTATTCAGTGCATTCAAATGCACTGCTGCAAATACTGGGAACAGGATTTCCACTGATGTTTGAGCATTTGTTATTAGTGCGGTTGAACACTGGCTGATTAGCTGCAATCACTGGCTGCTTCTTCTATGCCCGAGTGGCTTTACGCATCCTTAAGCTAGATCACGCTTTTGTGATCGACAGCTAATTTAGATGGTTCACACATTTTTGGGGTGGAAATGTTTTATGAGGCAGGACATGCACTTGCACAACGTGACACAATGAGTGCAGACAAAACTTCTACGTTTCATATTTAGTGCTTATGCCAGTGTTGCCACCAGCGCACAGTTTTGATGTTTTGATGTGCCACTTGTTTGCACAATTTACGATTCTTACGGTTAATTTCTGAGACAGCCGGGAATGAAAATTACAGACAAGCTTAGATAAAGTGATGAAACATCCCTAACAGCCCAGATTCAGTCTGTCGGCTCCACGCTCTTAAATTCACTCTTTCAGTCTCTTTGAACACCCATTCTGTCTTTTTTTTTTTTTTTTTTT
>VOQK01012324.1:4928-16695 GCA_015052645.1 Benitochromis conjunctus
TTAATATGCCTTTATTATTAATGGGCAGCCATTTTCTAAAATGTTAACTGACTGGGCTGCTACAGAGGCAGTTGCCAAGATTGACGAGCATCGCGGCTGAGCAAAAAGGGGTGGGTGTAGTGGGGGCTTGCTTATTTATTTATTCACCAACCTGTAGCACGTCGGCCCACATCACCGTGTCAATAATTCCCTGGTAAAGCCATTAGGCATGATCACAGAGGCCCAATTAACTCTGCAATATGTGAGATGACAATCGTACATCATTAGGCCGATAATGGCATGCATTGCCATAGCCTCTTTAAAAACAAACATAAAGGCTATTACTGGAAATATATGCCATTGTCAGCGTTGTTGATCCAGCCGTTTTGACTTGTACTCAAATGCTCTGCTGGAGATGTGCATGTCAAGTGTTATGGGACATTACACCAAATGCTTTTCAATAAACCACTGGGGGGTTTTCAGATTGGCTGTGTCTTCATTAAGTCATATTTGTGATGATTGGCTATCTGGCATCTGCATGTGATTGCTGCAGGAGATACAAATTAAGACATGCGCTGTGTTGGAGAAGATATAAAACATGTAGGCGCTATACATTAAGAAATTGGAAAGAGCAATACAAGATGTCAGAAAGGCTACTTTGTCACCCTGATTTAAATTCAGCCATTCCTCGGCTCAGTGGGGGCTCACTGCGACTTCTTAGACAATTTGGTGGAGGCATCTCTGAGGGGAACCGATAGACTAGCTAATATGTTCTCTTATGGTATTTGCATAATGTCTATGGTGCATTGCCAGTGAGCTGTTCTGCTCCAGTTCCCCCTTGTAATATATCTGGCAGAGCTTCTAAAATGCAGTTGTCACTGGCACTGGCTTACAAATCAGACGGTGAAGCTCCATCCATAAAATCAAGGCAAACATAGTTTTAAAATATTTGTTTACCATCTGCTTTTGGATTATTTGCTGCACAGACCAACTTGATGAGCTTGACTCTTGTTTTAATATGGTGTACAAGTCCATTTAAAAAAACATCTTGTCAAAGGTGTTAAATGAAGAAGAAAAAGACTCGTTGACAGCGAGTGTATAGCCTTTACTTGCGTTGGCACACCAAATCTGCTTCTTCTTAAATTCTCCTCTCACATACTTATAAAAGCCTGCCCAACTTTGTGTCACTTCAGCAGGAATTAGATTGCAAATGTTTATCAGGATGAAGCTTCTAATACTTGGAAATTCATAGGCATGTGGAATTATTGCTCTGACATAACACTTTTTTAACACCAGTTTTTACAGTATGGTGTAGGTTTAGCAGTATCTGATATCCCTGTGTTGGTGCTGCTCCTCCTCATAATAATCATCATAATAATCTTGGTCCAGGACCAACATTGCAACTAAAATGTTGTAATGTCATAGGTTTCATTTAAAAAAACATCTTTGTTTATATAAAACTCTCTTTGGGAACAAATCCTAATCGTTTCAAGTGTTTTCTTTATTAATTTATGCAATATAACAAATATATTATTAAGTCAGGATTCCTTTTAGCCAAATTTAGGTCACTCATGTTGGTTTATTGTGATAGTTTTTGATAGCATTAGTTAACTTCCTGGCTAAGCCTAACTTAATGCTCAGACAACATGATTTGACTAGTTGATGCTGGACCGACATTGTTATGATGATGTAGGAAAAACAGCAACACAGGGATATCAGATCATGTGTATGTTTGCATCCTGATCTTATCTCATTCTGTCAAGTTACTTTGATCCTATTTTACAGCAGCGTTTATGATACAAAACTATCTGTGAATTTGTCAATTACAGGTCCAAAGACTTGAAAAGTTGGACTCAGAAACAGAGAAAACTGGGATTTGCTGTGATATTCAAAGGGTGAGCATGAATATTGCAGAGGTTGTGGGATAGGAAATAGTGAGCAGGCGGTAGTAAGCTAAAAGGCAGATCACAGTGAGGTGCAGGTGGAAGAAGTCGGGTTCATTCTGGAAAGTGTATGGTTTGGATGAAAAGAGGCTGTCAGAGTTAGTTGAGTTTGGTGGGGAGTGACGCCGGCCAGTGAGATGGACAAGTAATATGGAAGAAAGAGCCGGACAAACAGGCTTGATGGGTGGGGTTTCACTGGCATTAAGATGGACAATGCTGGCAAGTAGCAGGCAATGGATGTGAGTTTACCAGAGAGTTGCAATAAGGTTACAAGGCCGGACCATAGAAAATAAAATTTTACTCTTTAAAGCATGAAAAAAGAAATTATTGCATGAAAATAGCATGTTTATAGAACCTTCTAGCAATTTAAAAAACTTTATTAAATATTAATTTGCACAATACATATTATATTTGATATCCTTTTTTTTCAAATGTATTGCTTCAGTTTAGCGGCAATTTATTTAGGATTTGGAAAAAGCAATCACACTGATAATTCAGAAGTCTCAAAACTTCACAAAAACTGTATATATCAAATGGAGTTGGTAGAAAATTGGCAAACTGATAGCCCTTTTCCATTAGTGCCTACTCAAGTTGGCTCGGCATGACTCGACTCAATTTTTAGGATTTTCCATTTGGTGATGTTACCTGGTACCAGGTACTTTTTTATGACTGCATTCTAGTGATTGGGTAGTCCGTAGCATCATTTGATGAATCATGACAGCGTCTCCTTCATTAAAATCAAAACCATCACTTTTAAAACTCAGCAGTGAGGGAAATGGCTACACATTAAACAACACTGTGGTCCTTGAATCTGACAAAAAGCCATACACCAAGCAGCAGGTATACCATCACTTCGACGTCCTCCTTTGTTGTGGCATTCATGTCACATACAAATGACGACACCGGACTTTCAGCCACATTGCTATAATGACCGCATACATTAGGTGCTATTAGGTGGTAATAGAAGATGACAGAAACCAAGTCGAGTCGAGCCGCATTGAGTCAGGTCAAGTAGATACCAGTGGAAAAGTGCTATAAGTGATCTGGTGGAGAGTGTAGTAAAGATCAATGGTATTTCGGTGATTGCTGTACTTGTATTGTGTTGTTGATTCAATTATATGTATTTATATATGGATTTTGCTCTCCTGTGGAGGAGAGTAAAACAACTGGTTGATTGCTGGTTGGGTGTGGACCCAACAAGCAAGTTGTTTTACTCAATTTTGCCATTCTAGAAAATGTCCAACATTTCAATGCTGCCCTTTACAGGAATATTTTTTTAAAAGAAAGCAGCGATTTCATGAGAATCAGTATTGTTAGCTGGTTTTGGTAAACCAATAACCCAAAAGGGGCTGCATGGATCTCGCCAGCGGAACTTGTGTGGCATCTTAATGGAAGGAACTGTAGCCTTACGTTACTGAGAATGAAGCACAGGTGGTTGTTCAAACAATAATCACTCTGCAGGTTACAGACAAGTAGAATGCTTTTTAGCAATTTATGGGCATCTTCAGCACAGTCCACGTGGATACTCCTGGATAGGGGTTGATGGGTGTCAACGCAACTAAGCATTGACTCCAAACCCTGATTAGTCTTCTCAGTATGACTGTTGATTAGAAGGCAAAATCCAGAAGAGAGACTAACTGATGTGCCCATGAGTGAGAAAAAACAAGTGTCAAAGATCAGAAAAAACACCAGGAGGTATGTGGGAATATGGGAATACTCTAACAGACTAACAGACTCTTCATGCCCTTTGGGTTTGAAGAGTGAATTAGTGTCTAATTAAGTTTTCAAAGAAAATGAGGATATTATGAAGGTAAATAAATACAAAACTATTTAGATCATTTCTTAGTGTGCAATTTTAGCAGAGCCTGGAAGACAACAGGGGCACTGATCAAGCTGAAGAGCATCACTAGATCATACTAGTCATAATTTGCTAGTTAAGCCTCGATCACTGTCTCTCATTCATCTCCTTCTCTGATTTTGACCAGGTGATTTTATGCCCAGGGTAAAGCTTGGCAAAGACCGTTCACCACTGAATGGGTTGAGCTGCTTATTGTGATGGATATTTGTTTTTTAATGACTTGATAGCTCTAAGCAGGAAGCATAGAGGGTGGGCTGCACATGCCCAAGAATAAAAGAAAACAAAATATATATCTGCACTGAGCACACCCTTTATTTTCTAACCTCAAGTCAGTTCCAGTAACCCTAAATATTCACTATGCTTTAAAAGAGGACAAAACAGAAAAGAGATCAGTCCTCTTTGGGACCATTTTGTGCTTTCGAGGGAAAAAAATGGAATGTCATTTTCTATTTAGATTCTGTTCCTTTTTTATTTTTCCCATTCGTGCAGCAGTCGTCAAACTCTAAAATCTTGTTTACCAACAACTAATGTGTGTTCGGGTTGATGAACTGCCAGTATCGATGAAATAATTGACGTAACACTATGTCGTCTCCTCCTCTGTATCTCCCTCCTCATTAGTCATCTTGCCTCAACTCATCGTTGACTTTGCTCTTCCTGTCATTGGGAGAATCTAATCAACTAAGCGGGCATTTTCTGCCTCGGTTAACAGAAATTTGCAGTGGTATGGGGAGACAGGAGGAGGCAGCTGAATTAAATGTACTTGCAGGATTGCTTGTGACAAGACTGGGCTGTGTAAGAAAATCCTGTTTTCGAACTTTTTGACATTCAGCCAATATATTGACAGCATTTGTCACTACAGTACAGCTTTGGCAAGAGTAGCAAGATGCCATCAAATGCAGGCTGACCTGTCCTGCTTCGATTCGCTGTCACACTGGGTCTTTGCATGTAAGACATCCTAAAGCACTGAAGACAGGCAGCTGAGACACTAGGGAAAGCACTGCTTTTAACAAGGCGTCAAAAACACCAGTGGAATTCAGATCCTTCCAACACTGGAATGCTTTCAAATGTAAATGCTATGAATTATACAAATGAGGATAGTAGAGAATATCAATGCCCCTTTCTCCTCCTTCCCAAAAACTGTTGACTCCACATTAAGTTTTGCTCTGTTATAAATGGATCAGAGGTAGTAATATTATAATACACTGGCAGATTGTAACTCAAATATTTGTTTTGAGTGAGTAAGTCTGCTATGATGAATAGGCTCAAACTACAAAAACATAGTATCTATTTTAATATTTTATTTTAATCAGGTTTGAAACTGTTTTTAAGCAGCATATTTATTTATGCTATTGTTAAAATAAAAAAATAAATAAAAAAAATTGTGACATTACATCAGCTGGGGCACCAGAAAAATAATGGAAAAATAATGGAAATTTACCATCATATAAATAAAAAAAAAACATTTTCCATAATCCAAATACAGAAAATATCTGTATTTTTACAGGACAGTAAATTAAAATGGTAAGGTGTTTCTATTGTAAGGTGTATGAGCAAGGTACTTTGAATTCAGTCACGTAAAATGTATATTTTATCAAACAGTTGTCACATTGTAACTGCTGAGTCTTTGCTAGCCATACTTTGTTCTGTAATAGGGATAAACTTCTAATATAATTCAAACCCCTTTATATGTCAGTCAGTCAAAATCCTTTGGTCACACTGGCAGTTGCTTCAGTCGCTCACCTCAAAGTTCAGATAACTCTCATCAGCCAGTTCACCTGGCTAACTGTTATTTTACAAGTTGCAGAAATCCACTCACACTCCGTGGCTCTTGTTGCTACATCACTGCTGCTCCTGTCCTGTTGAACACCCCAATGAAAACTCTTTTAACATAAAAACTGTAAGAGCAAAATATATGGGACTGGAGTTGATATATGGCCATCTTCCAGTTTTAGAAAATGTCCAATTTGTCTTCTGCTAAACCAAAAACTAACCCTAAGTCTCCATGGATCACCTGTGACTTGTTGGAATTTATGATTTTAACTCAAACCGACTGAATCTTCTTCTGACAGTTTTCCTTTTAATCGGCAAAATGGACAGTCAAAAATTAGAAGTGTTATACCTCTGTTTGAAATCGAGCACCTAGTAATAAACATTTTCCAAGTGTTTTGAGTCATAAATCTGCTACCAGCCTCATTGTAAACAACATTACTGATGTGTTCGAATAGGAAGCTTTATAATTGTAGCTGCTAACAACAATTACTATGGAAGTTAGTGAATGGCTAATCAACCTTGCCATACACCTAATATGCCATAAACATAAAGTTATAATTTTCAGAAAGTGTATTTTCTACGCTTTATCGTCATTACTAACAGCAGCTGCTTAACACTTAAATTCAGAACCTTATCTCCTAATTGCAATGCCACTTAGAATAACACAGATCTCTCACTGAGTAGATGAGGTTCTGGCTTACACTTCAAAGTTAAATAGTTCCGTTTTTAAGATATAATCTTTTCTTTATTGGTTATTTTGATTCAGATAAAAATAATTGAACATTCAGGTTTTTATTTCTGTCCGATGCATATTTTGACAGATATATTATCAAGGAGTAAAACCTGAGTTATTCACAGGCATTAAAAAGACGTGGAAAAACTGAATAAAAATAAAAAAAATCCAGGGTCATATTTGTAAGCAAAGAAAATTGCCTTCTTGATGACTTTTGCTTCAGATGTAGTCCCACCGTGGAAAATTGCTTCTTTTGGTGTGCCTCTGCACCGTACTCTTTCAAATCATAACCAAAGCTCCTAAACATGAACACTACAGGAGGTTCGAAATGTCAGACGTTCCTCTTTTGTTCCCTTCCTTGGTATTCCATCGCAGTCGTACAACGCCATTTTTCCTTGTCTCTTTTGTGCCTGTCTTCTCTCCCTTTCAGTGGAGATGGAGAGAGTAAGGGAGTGGTGCCAGCAATGTCACGGCTGGAGAAAGCTTATCCTGGGTAGAGGGGTCTGTGTATAGAGTCAATCAGAGCTGTACAAACCCTTGATTGCCATTGACATTTACCGGGGGCCCATTTCCAATTAATCTTCAAGGGGCTCCACCTCTTGAAGCCTGATTACGATCCCCCCACCCCCATCCTTCTGACAAACTGGCTAATTTGTAATTGGCCATGTGTCTGGCAGAGGAGGCGCTCCTTTATCACAGCTAGATTGAGACATGGGGAAAAGGGAGATGGATGGGGAACAGATCCTTACCCTTCCTGTGTGCATCCTCAAATAATTTGTGTTCCTGCAACATTTGAAACTGTTTTGATTCTTTACTTAATATACTGCTTCATATACTTTCTGGTATATTTACAGAAGTTTGGTTTTGTTTTTCCATCTGAGTGGAATCCTTATACTTATCATGATACAAGCAGACTGGTAAACTGGAAAATTTGGTGCAGTGCATTGGACTTTGGTGCTTATATTTCAGTGGCTCCATTACAGAGGACACTGAGATGTAATCGATACCATCTTTTGAGAATTGCCAAAGTTCTGTATTGTCTGTTTATCACTTTAGAATATTCAGAAAAATGTTTTTTTTTTAAACATTAACTAAAGAATGTCCTTGGCATCCATGGGACCCCAAACTCTGATAAATATGATTACAAGACTAATATTATGTATATGGTATATCAAGCCAGGCAATTACAATATCAGACTGTTACAAAGCATAAAAACTTGAGTTTTCATAAATTACCAACGTTACAAATTATTGTGAAACTGCAAGTTAACACCTGTTCCCAGACATTTGTAGGCAGCATAGAAAACTTAAGAGTATTGTTGGGAACTGGCATGTGATTTGAATATCTGGCCGTTTTACAAGACTGGGAAGCCTGGCTGTTTACCCGGAGAACCCCAGACTGGCAAAAGCTTTCAAATGTAACTGAAAATGCTTTGCATTATACAAATAAGGATAGTAAGTGACCATCGCTGCCACAGAAGAAGTTTTATCTTTTTTGTAAAAAAGTGGTGAATCCACTTTAAGATTTTGTGAGGTATAAATGGATCAGAGGTGGTATTATTAAAATAATACAATAATAAATTGTAGCTTGAATAGATTTGCCTTGAGTAATTAACTTTTCTATGTCAAATAGGCTCACAATACACTTGCAATGGTTAGTTATAATATTCAAAAATGCAAAGTATTATCTATTTCAACAGTTTGTTTTAATCGGCTTTGAAACATTACAGCAAATGGGGTGCCAGTATAATAATGGAAATTTAAAATGATTTATTTTAATCCGCTTTGAAACAGCATTGAAAATGTAAAATTTAACCAGTGTCTTTAGTTACTTTTTTAAATATTGTGTCATGAGATTTTCCACGTGACTATGAGCTTCCATGTAATTGGCTGAGCCTGAGGTCTCTATGAAGGCAATCATTCGATAGAGAATGGCTGCTTAAGCAGTGTTAAACTGTGCCTGCAGTGTGGTGGAGACTAAAAAGAAAAGAATGGTGCAGTGCTGAAGTTACAGTAAGAATATGTTAAATTAGCAGCCTGAAAAAGTTGTCTTTCTTTCTTTCTGCATCACTTAAGTAATGACTGCTTTAAAAAAAAAACATCTTATGGCTATTCCAATTTTTTATTTACAGCATACTCTTTACATGCTTTTCAGCTGCCTGTAAGGCCTTCTATAAAAGGAGAACTGAGGCTCAGTTGGTAGCATAACGAGTTCAACCTGGAGTCAAAGGAGAGGGATTGTGGTAACAATAAGTTAAATTAAATGTAAACTCAAATTTGACTATGTATACCATAGAAAAGTGCATGTGGGATTATGGTGTTTGCAGATGACACTGTGATCTATAATGAGAGCAGGCAGCAGTTGAGTGAAGCTATGCTCTGGAGAGAAGAAGAATCAAACTCAGGATTAGAAATAATTATGTCATCTTAGTTTGGACAGTTAGGGTACAAACTAAAAGAGAAAAAAGATTAAGTTGAACTGAGAGGAACTATGTACATCAGCAGAAGGATGTTGAAGATGGAGCTACAGACCATAAGGGGAAAAGGAAGGACAAGAGGAGATTTTCCACTGCCCTGACAGAAGAATATAAAGAGACTTGGAAGCGATGGAAATGGATGATGCCATGATCCTTAATAGGGGCAAGTGAAAGAAGGAGATGGATAGATCTAGACAATGCTGCCTCTGCTCATTTCATTTAGTGACATCTGAACCATAAATGATCAACTATTAGAAATCTAAATTGTTCCCTCTCCTGAAACATATAAACTTAATAAAGCAACATAATGGGAATTCTAGGACAGCAATTATTGCAGCATTGAGCCCCTCTGTGTAACGTTGCTTATCAAAAGCCAGTCGTTCCTCCTGCTATTGCAGTTCAGGTAGCGTTGTTCTTTTTGCATGTGCTTTTCCTATTTTCCTATTTAGATGTGTTTCGATGTATAAGTTTAAAAATTTAATGCAATTTTAATGTATTAAACCAGGTTTTACAATATATTAATGGGTTGTGGCATACCTTGAAAAACGACAACCCACCAGAAAGCTTGTGGGCTTATTCCACACAAACTACCCTCAAACTTCCCTCAAAGCCTCTCTTTGCCTCTCGCTTAAAAAAAACAGCAGAATACATCATTAGACTCAGCTTCCAAATGGACTCCACTAACGTCAACCAGTAACATTCAGATCTCCAGATCAATAATCCAGTGCCCAGAATCATGTTCTCTTAAACCTATCCATAGTTTTCATATATGTATTTGGAGCATGCTTTCATAAATATTTGTGCCGACATGCTTTGGTCTTTGTATTAACTGCGGCCACTGTAAAAAGTGGCCACACAGTGGCACTATTTGCAACACAGCTTTATAACGATTCTTTTTTTTTTACATGAAATTTTGATTAAATATTCAGTGAACTCTAAGTCAATTTCATCCTCTAAAAATTTGACATTTCTACTGCACAAGTTGCTGCTTTAACTTTGTTATATGGCCTGGCACTGTGGTGCACAATTACAGAAAACGTGAACTGACAGTGTTGCTTAGCCGCTCGTGTGGTCGCTGTTGAACATTATTTAAATCCATACTCTTAGTGGGCAGATCATACCCTGCTGTGAACATAGACACATACATACGCATGCACCGCCTGCATGCTGGGAGATTCTTATTCAGACTGCAGAGACATATGATTCTTGACAGTAGCACACATAAGAGAGAGGAGGAAAGATTATATGTGCAGCATCTATAGTTTCACCTGAGTCTTGTCATAGTCACATAGCTGTGCCTTTAACTTTCTGTGGATATCATTTTGTAAGCATTCCTGTATACAGAGAAACATCATTATCAAAGCTGCACTATCCGGTACTCTTTTCGCATACTCACTTGCTTTCTCCTTCTGTCTATTTTCCTCTTGCTAAAAAAGAAAAACTACAGAATAAAGTGATAAAGGAACATTGTATTCCTCACTCATCTCCAGGCACTATCAGTCTGAGACAACTGTACACCTATGAATTCATGTATACACACCTTGGGAACAAGGTGGGAACAAGGTGTGTATGCGTGTGTTTTTTTTATTTTTGACTTAGGTCCTTTTTCTGGTCTTTCTTCTGTCTTTCCTCTCTCTGTCTCACCACAGCTGCTGGATCGCAGAGAGGGAGAGTAGTAGTAGAGGTGGGATTCCCAGACTGCCCATTTGCCCAACCCAGCCTCTGCACTGGCTTGATAACGCTATCCCCAGCCCCTCTCGCTGCCTCCCCCTACTCCTCCTTCTGCCCCAAGCTGCTGTGCTCTGCAGACCGGTGCCCATGGCAAAGCCACCCAGGAATCTTATCTTCTGCCCAGGCTCATTTCTGGCCCTGCCTGTCTGCCTATGTGTGGGTTTATTTGTGTGGATGTGTGTGTGTGTGTGTGTGTGTGTGCGTGTGTGTGTGTGTTCTCTCCACCTGCACATTTACAACACTGTCTTGCACTCTCACTTTCTCTTTTTGTCTGTTTGTCTGTAAGTCTCTCCATCACAAAGCCTACACTCCACCCAGAATTTCCAAATGTCTCCCTGATCACATGCTTCTGGGTTGTCGACCTGGTCATGTACGGCAGTCTCAGCATCTTAATGTGTGCCTTTTGGACAGCCAGTTTTCTTCAGCATGCCTGCCTATATTTCATAACCATCTTTATGCTTGTCTACCTGCATGTGTATCTTCTTCTATCCCCTTCGATCTGCTTCTGTCTTCCTCCATGTTTTCCTTCCTGTCATCTTACTGTACATGCCTGGCTGTCTCTATCTGCCACTCTCTTTCTCCTCTCCACCCCTACTAGCTGGTGTATCACCCATTCTACCAGTCACATCACCGTCTGTCTGCTGTGTCTGTTTTCACTATGTTTATCTGCCTGTCAACTTATGTTCTTGTCTTTTTTCAATATACTCTTTATAAATCTTTATTTTGTGAAATGTTTTATTAGTCTTCAGTTTAAATAGCATTATTGTATACACCCTATGCAGGAAGCTGTTTTCAGTTAAAACAAAGTCTGAAAATCCAAGAGCAAGCTGGAAAACATAGTGTCTAATTTGTCAACTATAGTGTCATGCGTTTGTGACAAGAGTTGCGCAGCATTTAGAAAATATGACTACATGGCCTTTGTGTGGCTTTCACACTGCGTACATCACCCTTTATTCAATGACACCAGCCAGCAGAAAAGAAGTCATTCATTACCTTGAAACTCCTAGATATGACAAGGAAAAAAAACTGCTAGAAACAGAGACAGATGCCCCAGAGCACTCATTGTCTCAACAATTGACATGAGTGATAATCAACATTTCCACCGACACGCCATTCAAATCTCCTCCCATCGATATCTTTGATATTGCTCGAGGCATTGTTCATTTGTTGTTCCACACGTCTGTCATAGTACAAGTAGCCCCCACACACCTCACCAACCCCTTAACACACACACACGCACACACGCACGCACGCACGCACGCACGCACACACACAC